>PVKS010010946.1:35000-58370 GCA_004027875.1 Aplodontia rufa
GGTAGAGTCAGAATTAGAGATATTAATTTCTACCTATTGAGAGACTGATGCCAGGTAAGGCCTCAAACCACCAAGCAAATGTGAAAAAATAACTGAGCAGGCCACACTGAAATCTCCTTTCTGTGATATTATTAGATTTAAATACACTTCTGTATTCAATAAGATGGTTAAAAGCAACACAGATAAATCACTTATCCAATGACTTTGCAATAATTTAACGCTACTCTTCCCACTGTTCAAAATGCTAAAAATTTCCTGAAAGTCTCCAAATCAAAATATTTTTAAATATTAATTTCTGGTCCACTAACAAGACTAATTTATCCAGTATCATTTAAATTCAGTTGTGTTTCTGGGTTCACAATGGCTTCTGGATTTTATGCATCTTCTCAGTTTTAGTGGAAAATAAACATATACCAAGTATCCAAAATCTTTTATATATGGTGTACACAGTTCTTCCAATCTCTCACACTGAAATTGCTGAGGAATACTAGGTATCATCATTGATCTCCTAAAGAAAATCCCTTTAAATATTCACTGTATGTAAGAGTCATGAGTAGATTCAACCAGATACCAACCTTCCACTTCTGTCTGACCAGAGACATGAAGGTAGGTTCCATAGGAAAATAGCATGATGTAAAACAGAAACCAAAGCAAAATTACTAACAAAGGTTAAGGTAATTTTCAGCTCTACTAATTACTGTATCCTCTAATGCAGCCTCACTTGTCCTGTTGACATTTTGAGTTTGCAAGTAGAGCTCCTAAGCTTGGTATTTAGAAACCATGAAAAATAAGTCTCTCATATTGCTGCTGGGTACGGTATCTATCTGTTTTTGTGGAAGTCTTTGCCATAGTGAGAGACTTTTACAGTGTAACCATGATTGAACTTCCATTTCCAGATTTGTTGATCTAACCAGGAACCTTCACTAGATGTGCCAGTTTATGGGCTGCCCTCCTCATCCATTCTCTGTAGTGCATTCTCCTTGAAATTGAATTTCCCCAGTGTGACTTCAAGGCTCACAACAGGAAAAGCTTAAAAGGACACACAGAATTATCACTTTTAAAAAATGCAGTCTTGTAGTTTCAAAACTGATACAATTAGGAGGAAATAAGTGATTTGATTCAAACACTCACCTGTAGTTATAAAGAATCTAGACTTTCACAAATTGATCCTGTTTGTTCACACTCTGAAGAAAACTTAGGGAAGAGATTGTGCACATCCCTTAGACATGCTTTCCAGTCTTTTACTTGGGAAGTTTTTACATGCAGAAAATAAACATCCTTTTGTTTCATTTCCTGAAACGATAAAGCAGTATGGTAGAATATAAGTTAACACTGGAACAGCAAGAAGGCCTAAGTTCTATGTCTTGATTCTTCTTTTTATAAGATTATAAAATTATGAGTAAATTTTTATTCCTCTCTATACCATAGTTTATGGAATTTTTTTTGTTTTTTGTTTTTACATTTGTTTGTTTATGAGAGAGGGGGTGGTGAGAGAGACAGAAAGTGAGAATCAATTTTACTTATTTTTTCATCTGGCCTTTGTTTCTCTGACACTTAGTTGTGCATGTGATGCTGGGGTTCAAACTTGGGTCCTCATGCATGCCAGGCAACCCATCCAACCACAGAGCCAATGCTTCAACCACTGAGCCACCACTTCAGTCCCTAAAGTGGGATTCTCATTGTTTGGCCTACTTTGATATAATGATAGAGAAACAACAGAAATAACAATAATATCTCATTCTCATTGATCAATTATCACATAGGAAGAACTTTCATGTGAATTATGTCATTTACTTTTCACGGTAGACCTATTGTATAGATACTATGTCTTCATTTTGCAAGTGAGGAAACTGAGTCTTAAAGAGGTTAAATGGCTCATTGAAGGATTCTACAGCAAGTATTGGAGTTGGAATGAAAATACCATAAGGTTGATTTCATAGCCCATAGTCTTAATCCCTTTGATAGTCTACAAACTTCAGAGATAAAGAAGAGACATAATGAGACCACAGGAGAATATGGCCTTACCACTTTGAAGGACATGCCCTTAAAGTTGGCCTCTGTTGCCACTAGGTATGTGACTTTAAACCAATCACAAATCTTCTCATCTTTAAAATAGAGTTAATTTTGGTTACTTTATAGAAGACTATTACAAAAGTACAGGAAAATTAGATGAAATCATATGTGAAGTATTTAGCAAAAAAGTCTTAGTTTTTCTGTAAGTGACTCTATAAGTTATTAATACTACTTTTTTTAAAGAAAGAGGGACAGTGAGAGAGAGAGAAAGAAAGAGAGAAGCAATTTTTATTTAGTTTTTCATGTGGATTTCGTTCTTCTGACACTTTGTTGTGTACGTCGTGCAGGGGTTTGAACTTGCATACTTGTGCATGCCAGACAAGCGCCGTAACTGCCGAGGCACTACTCCAGCCCCCGATTAATACTACTTGATTTCAGCATGAAGACTGACTTATGTGAAAACTCTATTCAAAAATTCATCAAATGAAATATATGTTTCTATACTAGATGCTGAAATTAAGAAATAAATCTGTCATCAAGAACTTACTATCCAGTGACAACCATTTGTGCATCCCCTTAGGTTGACTCTTAATGTTAACATTAAGATGTTAATGATAACATCTGTTCTTTACTTTGGAAAGTGAGATGGATACAGCTAATGGTGAAGAAATGAATATAAGCTGAATGAACAGGTGAATGTTTAGGAGCTTCATTCTATCATTTAAGACATAGATTCAACTTTAGTGTCTTCTGAGATAGAAGTTGAATAGCTTTCAGTATGTTTAGCACTACTTTGTTTTTATACTAAAAGGTAAGAAAGGTTGGTAATTTCACAGACCACTCATCCATGCCCCACTACCCTTTGAGATTTTCTATTTATTAGTATTAAATATTAATATGGTCTAAATTGTTTCTATGTCATTCATTAGATGGAATCTCCATGGAATGGAAATATAAGCTAATCTCACTTTGAAAATGAGTGTGATAAATGGTAATAATAAAAATGCATGAAATGTGTATATTATTACAATTTAGTTTTGAACAAAGCATATGTTAGATCATTTAGAAGGGCCATCATCTGAAAATAACCATGTGAGCCTTCTTGGTGCATTTTTTACTAAATATCAGGCCCAGGTACAAGTATCAATGTGGAATAGGAGTAGCTATTTCTGTCTGGTGGCATTTTTGATGGTTTAAGTGTTTGTTTTCTTCTTTTATCATATGAGCAAAAGGCTCTACAATGTAAATGTATTCCCTTTGTAATTAGGAAAATAATAAAAAAATATTTTAAAAGGAAAATAAACTCAATGAGTAAACTCTGATTTTGAAAAAGGTTATTGGGATTTAATATGTGCATTTAAATATACAAACCCATTTTATTAAAATTCAAGATAAAAAGTAGCATTACCAAAACACCCAAATTTTAAAGAATTTTAAATTCAAATGTCAATTAAGGAAGGTTAAGAAATGGAAACAGAGAGATAACGCCTGAATATATTTACTCTTATGCTTATCTTCTTTGATTACTCATTCCTATTCACTGGTGTAAAGTTCAGATTTGTTCAAAAATTATCTTTAAAATGTTAAATGTGATAGTTTTACTAATCTTCTTTTGTAGAATACACTGATATTTTAAATGAATGAACATTTTCTCAGCTCCTATAGCCACCATCCAAATTTATCTTTGTCCCTTTTCTTAATAGAAAAAAATGAATTCTGTCTTTTCATCCTCATATTTTAGTATTTAAATATTTTTCTTTTTTGCTGACATCTTAAATTCAGATTGATAAAAATATAACTTATATTCCTAACAGCTAATTTCTTTTAGTTTCTTTTTTAAATGTATTTTTGGATATCCTATACAAAGTTTATAAATTGAAAAGTCATATTCCTCAAATTCAGACCTTTCCTTTCATAATTACTAATAAATTTCTGCTGCTTGAAATCCATCACCATACCTTCTCTGCTTTCTCTATACTTCTACAACCCACCAGATAATGCTTTGAATTGTGTTCCCCCCTCCCTTTGTCTTTACTTTCAACCTTAAGTCTTTTCCATCGGTTAGAAATTGCGCTTTGGAAATCATTCTAGAGCTGACTGTCGTCAGTCCTTCAGTCAATTCAAAGACTTCTCTAAGGGTGATCTTTCCACTGCCACCCAAAATAATCTCTCTTCTGTCATCTACTTAGGATGCCATGTCTTTCCCAGGTGCCCCACACCATTTGCAATTTTCTATTCATCCATTTTTTTCACTGGTTCATTCTTTTCAATAAATATTTATTAGATGATATCTTTTGTGCTTTTGAGCACTGTGCTCTCAAGCAGTTTACAATCTCATAGGGAACTGAATTCCATTATGGAATGGAAAGGGCAATTATGGATTAGACTATTATGTAGAAGGGACATCCCACAACCTCTCAGAGAGAAAGAGAATTCTCTCAAGAATAACCTGAGGGCTAGGTAACATTAGCAAAGAAAAGCAGCAAATCAGCTTGGAGAAAGAGGGAAAGAGGGGACAGTATGTGTAAAGAGCCATGAGAGAAGCATGGTAGGGTATACTTCCACAGTAAGATTTTGTTCTGTTATATGGGTGTGGCATAAAAATATCAGATGGACAAGGGGAAAGAGGAAAGGGATGAGCATACGGTGAAAAATCAGGTTGGGGAGACAGAATGAAGATAATGAGGGCTTTGAGAAATACATTAAGATATTTGGATAAAAGGGGCTGGAGCGGTGACTTGGCAGTTCCAGCACTTGCCTGGCATGCGCGAGTACATGGGTTCAAACCCCAGCACCACGTACACAATTAAGTGTCAGAGCAACAAAAGCCACATGAAAAACTCAATAAAAATTGATTCTCTCTCCCTTTCTCTCTCTCTCTCTCTCTCTCTCACTGTCCTTCTCTCTTTAAAAAAAGATATTTGGATAACAGATGAAGAGTAATGATCTTAGAGCAGTAAGATTTGTATGCTATACAAAGCACTTTGGCTGGTCTGGATTTAAAAAGAGGTGGAAACAGGGAGAATGGTTGTTTCAGTCAGCTTTTTTGTTGCTATGACCAAGGGCATGACAAGAACAATTTTAAGAGGAAAAGTTTATTTAGAGGCTAATGGTTTCAGAGACCTTAGTCCAAAGAAGGCTGGCTTCATTCCTCAGGGATTGAGGTGAGGCAGAACATCATGGCAGAAGATTTAGAGAGGGAAGCAGGTCACAACATCAAATTGTCAAGCAGAGAGAGGATCCATTCTCCAGATATAAAATACATACCCCAAAGACATGCCCCCAGTGACCTACCTCTTCCTGCCACTCCCTACCAGCATACAGTTACCACCCCATTCATCCCTATCAGGGGATTAATTCACTGGTTGGGTTAAGGCTTTCATAGCCCATCGTTTCACCTCTCAGTCTTTTTGCATTGCCCCACATATTGAGCTTTTGGGGGGACACCTTTCTTCCAAACTATAATAATGGTTCCAATGCACTGAGTTCAGTGGGGTGATGAAGGATGGCTAAACCAGGGAAGCAGTGTAGTTTAGGAAACATTTGCATTCCTGGCTAGAACCGTTGAGTAGATAGTAGCACACATTTCAAAAATGGCTATCTCAGGAGGAAAAGGTACTGAGTAGGCATGGAGCAGATGAGGCCAGTACTAGAACTGTCTAGTTGGTGACGTCTATGAGAACCCAAGTGGATTTGTGAGTCTAGGGTACAAGTTGGGGTGTCTCGATCAGAGTCACAGATGGGAGTTATCAGAGTATTGGAAATAATTGGGATAAGGTTGGTTTATGGGCTGGGAGACTGCACAGAAGGGGCTCAACTATAAATCCTTGATTTTCTTTTTCAAACTGACAGAGAAGTCCAAGGGAAGCAATTTGTGTTCCCATGCATTACCTAATTGCTCCAGGGATTAGATATGAAAATCCCAAGACAAAAGATGTAATAGGGTAAGTTCTATTTGTCTCAAATTTACCTAAATGGAATCATTTTTGGATCATTTAGTTAGATCATTATAGTAAGTCTTGGTACTCATATTAAAGAGTTACATATGTTGTGTTTTGTATAATTCATTTTATGTTTATATATATATGTATATATATATCCCTACTAATTTCAGAAAATATTTTAAGTAGGCCATACAAAACAGAGGAATATAGAATAAAATTAGACAAAAATCACTTGTAATAAGTCAAGAACCGTATTTAGGAAGGGTATCCAAAGTGAGGATTTTCTAATGGGAGATATGTGAAAGTCACATATTTAGTTGAATTTGATTACTTAAAATATTTTCATTACTTTTTCTAATTATAATAAATTTTCCATTTGATAAAATAATGCTTGTACATGTTTTAAAAATTTGAAATCAATTATATTAGCTTTTCATCACTATAGCAAAATACCTGAGATAATTCACTTATAAAGTGAAAACTTTTATTTTAACTCATGATTTTGGAAGTTCCAGTCCAGGATCAAATAACCCCCTATCTTTGGGCTTCTGATGAGGCAGCACATCATGGCCGGAGTGCATGGTGGACAAAACCACTTACATCGTGAACCATGGAGTGTATGAAGGAAGAAAAGAGGCCAGGGCTCCATAATTCTCTTTGAGGACATGCCCCCCATGACCTAAGGATCTCTCAGGAACCTCCAAAAATTTCTATACCTCACAATAACATACTCTAGGGACATAATTTTAACACATGGGCCTTTGGAGAATATTCACTACTCAAACGATAGCAACAAGCTTAAAGAAAAAACACTATAAAATCAACCCTTAAGTCAGTGATTGTATAGATTACATGAGGTCAGGAATATTTGTTGTCATTGTTATGGAGTACCCAGGACCTAGAATAGGCATTTAATGAGCATTTCATGCAGAGGTACTGTGGTGCCACATTTTATGGTTCTTGTTTAATACATCACTTATTAAAAATAGAAGTCTCTTAGCAATACTTACCATTTTTACAAACATATATGACCACTTCTGTATACTCTAAGCAATTTGCTGGTCATTAGTATTAGTTGGAAATAGGATATTAACAGTCTTTCTTCTCTTTCAAAAGCCAGAGACTTGCTGGCTTCTACCTATACTGACATGATTTATTTTCACTTTTGCTTTATCTACTCCCCATTATTTTTCATTTACTCCACAAATGTTTACTGACATCAGTGATATGCAGAAAGAAATGCATTACATGCCAAGTAGTAATAAATGCTCTGAAAAAATATTCATGGCAAGAGGACAGAAAGCAAGAGGTGAGGGAGCGTCACTGTTTTCAAGAAGTGAGTCAGAGGAGGACTCCTAAATGGAGGCATTTGAGGAAGGCTTGAACAATGTGCAGAAATGAACCAGAGAAAAATCAGCAGGTGTTCAATGGGCCTGGAGCCCAGGAGTTAGGTAATGAAAGTTGCACTTCTAGATGTAACTGAAAGCTAGAGTACATAGGGACTTTAAGTCCCAATAATTGCTTGTAATACATTGTGTGTGGGATGGAAAGCAATTGAAATGTCCAAACAAAACAATGACATAACTTAAGAGGATCACTCTGTCTACGTATGTTGAAAACAGAATCTAGAGAGTGAAGAGTAGCAATGGGGAGAATGGTTAGAAGCTACTAAATAATCCAGGAAGGAAATCAGATGATTCAGACTAAGGGAGCAATGATAAGAATATGGAAGTGAGGTCTGTTCAGTATATGTTTGGAAAGTAGGGCTGACAGACTTTTACTAACTTGAATATGAGACACAGGATAAACAAGATAGTCAAGGTTTTTTATTGGAATAATTGAAGAATGAAATTAGAGTTTACTTATGTAGGGAACATTAGGTGAGTAGTGGAAGAGAGGGTAGGGAAAAGCGAAGTTTGATGTGGGGCATGTCGATTTTTAAATGTCTGTGGAAGACAGTTGAGTAGATAAATGAGTCAATGGATATTCACATTCTTATTACTAAGTGTAAGTGTAACCTGGAGTCAAACACTGGGGGAGAGCCTTCACCTAGATTGCATATGCAGTCACGGAATTGATAGCATTATCTAATGATGGAGAGAGAATAAAAGAGGTCTGAGAAATGAGCCCAAGGTATCTGAAGCATGTACAAATCAGGAAGATGATAAAGATTCTGCAAAGGTGTTGGAGTATTGCTTTGTGACGTAGGCTGAGTGTCAAGAAAGAATGACAGAGAAGAATGAGGCACTTATGCATAGGGAATGATCAATGTTCATTCTAATCCAGATTCAGGCAACATAAAGTTTCTGAGAGGTTTTGCTAATGACAGTAAAATGAAAAGCTGATTGAAAGAAAAATTAGAGACTTTGGTTATTCTTTTGAGGAGTTTAGTTTTAAAAAGGAGTAGAGAAATAGAACACATAATAGCTTCCTAATTGGTTTCCCTGATTCTGTTTTTGCCACTTGGTTAGTTAAGTAATGTGAGTTGTTCTAATAGATTAATCCAAAATCTCAGTGGCTTAATTTATTTGTTGCTCATTTAGTGTCTAAATTAGTTAGTCCTAATTGGTGAGTAGCACTTAGTAGAGATTAAGAATTCTTGCAGAGCTATCAACATCTCTGCTGTCAGCATCCACCTAGGAAGGTAAATGTCATGGCAGATAACACATGGGAGGTTTGGGGGGGCAGACTTCAAAGTGTGGGGCATCACTACTGTTCATATTTTACTGATTGCAAATTACCAAAACAAACAAAAAAAAAAGCATTCCTAAATGAAAGGAGACTATTACATGCAAGCTAATTGTGTGCTCAGGAAGCAGGTAAAATCAGTTTAGTGACCATCTAGCACAGGGATCTGTGCCACACCATTTAATCTGTGTGGATACTGTCTGCTGATGAACAAGACATAGTAGAGAAATGAACATTAATGATTTCAGTGTAACAGATACCAGAGTAAAAACCTTGAGTAATCAGGAAGGCTTGGCATGTAGGCATGAAGTGAAGAGATGGTCTCATGATTCATAGGAGCCTGGATAATTCATCCTTTGATTAATAGGAATTGCAGAGAAAAATGTTAGCCAATTTGAAAGTGAGGGTATAGAAAAGTTAAAGAGAAAAACTCAGCTCCTTGCAAAAGAATTCATTTGAACAAGTCATTAAATATTTTTGTCCTTTATCAAACTTTTTCAGGACCAGGATGAAAAGCAGGAGGTTGGTTAAGGTTTTTATGTTTTAAAATTGTGCCAGTAAGTCAAGAGAATATATAGCTGTATCTACATCTATATCTATATCTATATGTATATATATACACACACACAATAAATGTAGCTAAATAAATCATGTGCTCTTAATAAGCTAATAAGACCAAAACAGATTTTGTTGCACTTTTCTGGGGGGGGGGGTGTTACTGAGGATTTAACCCAGGGATGCTATGCCGCTGAGCTGCATCTCTAAATCCATTTTTTTTACTTTTTATTTTGAGAAAGGGTCCTGCTAAGTTGCTTAGGGTTTTACTAAGTTGCTGAGACTGGTCTTGAACTTGCAAGCCTCTTGCCTCAGCTCCCAATTCGCTGGGTTTATAGACATGTGCCACCATGCCCAGAAAAATTTGTCACCCTTGAACCGCAGCAAAAGTAATCCACATAAAAAAATGATAGATTATGGTTTCTTTTTTAGGTCATCATAATATCACTTAGCAAATGATTGCTGAAACGTAGCACTAAGTGATATTCTTATATGATAAAAAAGTATGCACTCCTTTTATACCATTCAACTGTTTATTCTTTATTATCTGAAAACTAATGTCATGCTTAAAGTGACTATGAAAAGTCATCCTAATAATAATCCTTCAAAATATGGATAAAGAGTGTTCATGGAAGTTTAGAAGTACCAAGCAACTCAAACAACTCAATAGCAGGATAACAAATAATTGACCTGAATAGGTATTTCTAAAAGAAAAAACTGTCATAGGAAAAAATGCTCCACATCACTAATAAACGTGGAGATGCAAATTAAAACCACATAGAGATAACTTCTCACACCTGTTAAAATGGTATTACCAAAAAAGAAGAAAGATAGGTGGAGAAAAGTGAACCATGGTGCATTGTTGGTGGCAACGTAAATTAATATGGCCATTATGAAAAGTAATGCCGAGTTTCCTCAAAAAAA
Source organism: Aplodontia rufa (assembly GCA_004027875.1). Taxonomy (NCBI): domain Eukaryota; kingdom Metazoa; phylum Chordata; class Mammalia; order Rodentia; family Aplodontiidae; genus Aplodontia; species Aplodontia rufa. The sequence goes on from PVKS010010946.1 coordinate 45,125, forward strand.
ATTGAAAAATAGAATTATTATATGATCTTGCAAACTAAATGCTTAGTATATATCTAAAAGAAATAAAAATAGTATGTCAAAAAGTGATCTCTGCTCTCATGTTAGTTGAAGCATTATTCAGAGTAGCCAAGATATGGGAATAGCCTACCAACAAATGAATGCTAAAATGGGTACCCACACGCCCACTTGCAGAATATTTTTCCACCTTAAAGGAGAAGGAAACCCGATCATTTGTGACAACATAAACAAGCCTGGAAGACATTATCCTAAGTGAAACAGGTACAGAAAGAGTGTGATCTCACATGTGTGTAACCTAAAAGAATTTGAACTCATAGAAGCAGAAGGAATAGTGTTTCTCATGGACTGGTGGGGGCAGGGCAGTGAAGAGAAAAAGGAAAGGAGGTTGACCAAAGGGAACAGTTTCATTTGGAATGGATAGTACTGAAGATCTATCTCCAGCGTGATTATTAGAATTAATAATTTATGTTTAGGAATGATTAAGTAGTAGATCTTAAATATTCTCATCATACACAAAAAATTGTAATAAGTTAAGGTGATACCTTCTGTCAAATAGTTTGATTGTAGTTACCCCTTTGAAATGTATATATTTATCAAAATATCACATTGTGTATTATAAACATATATCATCTCTTTATCAGTTATACCTCAATAAATAAACATGTATCATCTTTTTTTTATCAGCTATACCTCAATAAAGCTGGAAAAAATTACCAAACAAAATCAAAAAGACTTGATGATTTCTACCCCTCCATATACATTTCATTTTCCAAAAAATTAGAATGCTTTGAGAAAGGTGGAGCTGGAAGGAGGAGTGTGGAACTATTTTAACAGCATTTCCAGTATTTTTCAGTGACTCATAGTTCTAAGCATTCATGTGAATTCCCAACTTGCATTTTAAACTTAACAATCATTTAAAAAGAGAATGCCTTCCAACTTTTCATTATAATGAGATAAAAATTTCCTCATAGAAAGCTTTAAAATAGTGTTAGTCTTTGCATTCTTTCCCCCCACCCCAACATGAATATATTTAGTCACATTGTAAGAATTGCTTTTTGCAGTTCAGAGAGAAAAAACAGTGAACTTTAGATGTGGGATGCAGAATATCAGTTGCACTGAAGGGTAAACTGGAATTTTGTCCCATCTTTAGAGGTGACAGAGTGATTCATGTATTGCAACCTTTCTTATTTGCCTTGGTCCAATTTCCTCCTTAGTATGTGTATCAGTCAGTTTTTCCATTATAATAAGCATCCTTTTGATTTCAGTGGCTTGAACACCAAAACTTTATTCCCATTTACATTATAGGTATGTTGCATAGCTTTTCATACTGGGAGGTTTGCAAGAACCGTTCATGAATCAGGAAATCTCAAACCAAAGTACTGAGAAGCAGATCAGAGGCAATGGCATAGCTGTCTGTCTTATAAATTCAAAATGAAGATGTTAGTTAACCTTACAATAATTGTTTATCACAACGGGGGCTTTGGGACATCAGGGGATTGGTTAAAGGTGATCATTTTATATCATGTTTGGAAGGTGACAAGGTCTATAATTATCAGTGAAATTTGCATAGATAACTAAGTTAAATTTCGCTAAGTGTTGGTCTAACTCTTTTTTTCTACTCATGGTATTCTCAAGCCTGGTCTTCATTTTATTTTAAAACTCCTAAACTGGGGCTGGAGCGGTGGCTCAGCGGTTTCAGCGCTTGCCTGGCAAGCACGAGGACCCGGGTTCAAACCCCAGCACCACGTACACAACTAAGTGTTGGAGCAACTAAGGCCATGTGAAAAACTAAATAAAGTTGTTTCTCCCTTTCTCTGTCTCTCTCACTGTCCCTCTCTCTTCATTAAAAAAAAAAAAAACAAACAAACAAAAAAAAAAACTCCTAAATTGAAACGCACAATTCTTCTTAAATATTCTGCTCAAATATAACATTTGGAAGGTCAACTCATATTCCATTGCTCAAAAGATGTCATAGTGCCAAGCCTGAAATTATAGAGCCAGGAATTAACACTTTTCCCACAGGGTGCACTAAAAGTATTATAGAGAAGGAAGGAAAGAATAATATCAAATTACAATCCAACGTACTACAGTATTACAGAAGGTAAATCTTATTTTTCAAAGTCAGTTGTGCAAGAATACAGCATTCTTCACTTTATATGATAAAATTTGATGTGGATTTTTGAATCTCAGCCACTGAGCTGAGAAGGCTATATCAGTTTTTTCTTTTTATTATGATTCTTCCTCATAACTCCTTCTAGATTATTCCCTAATCTTACACTGTGTCAAAGTGTCTGGTGACCTCATTCATTTGTTCATATATGATGTTGCCAAGACAGATATACAGTGCTCCCTAGATTTCAATTCTCTGTACCTTTTACACCAAACTTAGGCATGGATCTGTTGTGAATTTGTCTACAGTCCTGCTTACCTAGGCAGGCATACCATAAAGCCATGTCTTCCTCTAATGTCTTATTGGTTTCATCCAAGAAAGAGTGCAAACCATTTTTCTCCTAGATCCTCTGGAACTTTCAGTTCTTGAAGCACCCTGTTCTATCTCTGATCTAGAAGTAAGTACTGGTAGTTTCTGCCTTAGGATTCACAGGCCTCTTGGTGTCTAAGTTTGGCTTGTCCCAGGATCAGACCCTGCAATAGATATAAATTCCAGGAGTTTATTTGAGATGTGTTGAAAATACCAGGAGGTAGGAAAGGCTGTTTAGGGTGGGAAATTAGAGCACCAGCTTAGGTAGGAATGCTGACAAAGGCCAGTCCCAGGAGTGAGAACTCTTGGTATTCATGGGCCCTCTCTTGAGAGGTTCTGCTATATTCTTGGAAGAGAAAGGAAAATGTATCATTAAACCAACAGCTCTCACAGTTTCCTGGGGAAGGACGGATTCCTCCACATTTCTAGCCTTCTTTTCCATGGAGCAGTGAGGCTTGCCTCAGTTCTGGGGAAACAAGCCTTCAGGAACAGACATGCGGGTATTGGCAGTTCCTTGTCAAGGGAAGGTCACAAAAAGGGTGAAGAGTGAGGGATTAAGAAATACTTGTGCCATCACTTGAACCACCTACACTACAGCCCAGGGAGATCCCTGGGGAATGGTGGGGGGAGGTTTTTTTTTTATTTTTATTTGTTTGCTTTATGTCTTTGACTAAAACATTTTTATCCTGCATTCTGCATTTTATCCTAGTTCTGGCCTTAGGATTTTGCAAGTAAAATAAGAAGGTTTCAAAGACTAGTGGTTCTTTGTTTAATAGCTCTGTTGCATTTTCCAATCCTCAGTGCGTGCCACCTACTGATCCTGAGGCAATACACACAGGGTGACCTGTCTGCAGAAAGGAAAGATAAGGAGGACAAAACAAAAATCAAAAAGAAAAACAAGTTAATATCTCAAAGTTGTGTAGTATTGCAATCTTGCTGAGGTATAATATAGGAGAGTTATTTATCTTGTACTCTAATATGTTAATCACAATCTATTTTCCCAGTGGCTTAGCACAGTAAAAGTTTATTTCTTGCTCATGGGACAGTGAAATGCAGGCCTGCTGGGAGGTGCAGGTGGTGGTGACTGTATCCTAGGAAAGGACTGAGGCCAAGTACATCTTGTGGCTCTTCCTCTTCCAGATCCTCACAAAATTTCTATTCATTTTTAGAGGTGGGAATCAGTATGGAAGATTATATATGGGAGGAGTTTATGAACATGTGCTCATTGCTGCCCATTTCTGTTGCTCAAAATTCAGTTATGTGGCTGACTGGGAAGTACATTCAATTCCATGGGAGAAAAAGGGAAACAACAGCTAACCAATCTTCACCAGAATATGAACAGGTTGAAGATCAAAATGCTCCAATATGAATTTGAGACCACTAGTTTTAATTGAACTTCTCCATTTAATATCACCATGCTAAGCTAGATACAGATATTGATCTGTAAAGTAGGGACAATAATATCTGTCCTACTTATTTAGACTCATGGACTATCAGAACCCAAAAGGGTATTAGAAAGTTTTGGGTCCAGAATATTTCCATGTGCATGGACTACTCAAGCAATATAAGGACCTACAAAGAATCATTGATGTAATAAAGATAGTGAACACTTGTTTTTATCATACACCCAGGGATTTTTTTTGAGTATACAAAATTTTGAGTTTCACTGATGTACAACTTTCATTGTACAGTTATAGAAATAAAAGCACAGCATGATGTAGGTAACTTATTGTACTGTGCTAGGTAGTACAGAATTAAGGCTGGAATTCCTATCTCATGAGTCCCCATTTGGTGTGCTTTGCTTGTTGTCTTCTTTTTTCTCAACTATTCTGTCCAATGTCCATTTCCTTGCTTGGCATCATTTATTGGTTTTATGCTGTTTGGATGAAAACAAACTGGATCCTAAATTAGTGATAATAAAAGCAGATTATTTTGTGGAATTCCAAACTGCTATTAACTTTGTCAATAATCAATTTTATTAATAATCAGCTACAAAATTACTAATAGCTATACTTACTTATTTTTCAGCATTCTGTTTAAATATTTACTATGACTGATGCAAAGAAAATGAATAATGAAGATTGCATATTTTGAAAGAAATAAAATGAAATAAAATTCCTAGAGTATATAGCAAATATTACTTTGTTTCACTTCAATGGAAATATCCTATCCAAGTAATGTATGAATAATCTTTCTGAAATAATGAAATAACTTTTAAATTAAGAAAAGACAAAAGATTAAGTTACAAGTTACTTTACTAAACAGTAAATTCCATTTAAAAGTGCAGTGTTAAAATCAGCTACTATTGTAGCTGTCAACTATATAGATCCCCGAATTTGACCTAACAAACAAAAACAAAAGACAGCAATATCTGCCTCTGATAAATTATAAATGAATGCTTCAGAACAATATCATAATGTTTTCTGTTTTACAAATTACAGCTAAAAACTTTTTTTTGTTTTACTTAAATTGTCCCCCTTAAAATGTTACTTATCCTCAATCTTGAGTCTTTGAAACTTCCTTAGGAATTCTGTTGTTATTTATTAACATAGCAAGGTTCAAGACAATAGGGATGGGTCATTTCTGGAAAACATTACTTGTTCCTTCATTCATTTAACAAATTAACCTATGTGGAAGTCATGGGCATGGTGCTAAACAGGTAGAGGGAACAAGATATGCTTTAAGGTGTGAGGGTGTTCTGTGTACAAATAATGGTTACACCCTAGAAGAGTGTCACTTCGGTGGAAAGCAGAAAGCACTTCAGAAATTGAAATGTTCCAAAACAACATAAGCATTTCTACTCAGAGGTACTGGATTAACTTGATCTTCAAAATAGATACTTTATTCCTTTACACTATTAAGGAAATCTACTTTTATAACAACCTCTATATATGAATGGGACAATAAAACTGAAAAACAGCTACATATAAATGGATAACTGATCAAATAAGATAGACTTAGGGATCAGCCTTCATGATCTCCTGTGAAGAGGCGATGCGATGAAAAACCAAGGGCCCTCTCAGTATCCCTAAATGGCTTGACCCTCAGTGATCAAAAAAATTGAGTTTATTGGTGAGATAAGGAATTGTTACATAAGATGGCAGCAAAAGAAATTCACTTTTAAAGTCTTTCCAGTGAAGTCTTTCTGTGATTCCTTGTAATATAAACATTTTAAAAGGATAGTTTAGTAAAATAAGTAGTACAACTCAGGATTGTTTCAATAGCCGATAAGAATGACCTGTATTCAAAAGTTGTAGGAGTTTAGGCAAAGAGAAGCCTACTTGTCACGCATTTAAAATGCACAAAACAGTAAAGGAAGGAGAAGGAAATTTAAGAGCTGAGATTTGAAACAACGAAGGTTGTGTTTCATTACAGGGAAGTCATAGAGTCTGCCCCAGACTTTTTCAGTTGTTGAAACACTAGACAAGGAGAGGCCTGGTATCTTTAAATCTGTGAAAATAGCTTATTTCAAGAAATGGTGTATTTCAAGACAATTTTAATCAAACATACTTAGCTGGTAGAAATATTTTACTTCTAATAATGTATTTAGATATTACGATTTAAATTTGAGGTGCTTCCTTTCCTGCTTGAATATTTGCTCTTAATTAAAATGCTTTGTATCCTTTAATCCTTTCTATCCTTTCATTTTTTGCTATATATGAAATTCTAAATCATGCAGAATTAGTGAGAATGTAAACTGTCTTTTATAAAGGCTTTATTTTCATACTACTAAAATCTTCTTAAAATGTAGAAATGTTAAAATATTAAATGTCTGTAAAATGTGATGCTGATATTAATTTTGGAGGGTTTAATTTTTTGAAATGGATATTAATTGCTCTGAAGATTGAAGTGTTATTCTTTGATGTTTCTGGGATGTATTCATCCCTTGAGATATGCCATTACACACCTTTCCTTCCCAGAAATTTTGCATTTAGGCACATGAGAGCTTAATTTACATAATAGCTCTTTTTCATTTTTTTTTAATCCACTAAATTTAAAACAGGTCCTAATGCCCCAACAAAATTTCTCTGGTTTCACGGAAATATTGAAATGCTTATTTACAGAACATATTAAATTGAAAATATTTTTGTAATGTGCTTATGATATGCTCAACAATGATTTAGGAATAACCCAGAAAATAGTTGAAGTAAAAAAAATATTATTTTCAAAGAATTGGCAATATAATGGTGGGATAATATACATGAAATAGATAGTTACCAAAGAGATTGCTATTGATAAAAAATTAGGAGTTTAGTGAAGGGAAAAATTATTGCAGACTGAAAGTCTGGACACCTGTGATAGTTTAAAATTTAGATTGTAGAAGATGTTCTTCCGAAAAGGAAGATTCAACAAGAATTTGATGAAAAAGTTTATTTCTGGGAGAATGAGAAGTGGTTTACCACGTTGGGTCAGTAATGTAGAGTAAATTCTGGAGGTCCACAGTGGAAGCCAAGGGAGGAGACAAGAAGTTGATTAACAGAAAAAAAATTGCCTTATAAAGGTCAAGGAAAATTTGGATTGAGATGGGGCCACTGCATTAGGTGAACTCCAGAGTGAAGTTTCATGACAGCGTTAAGAATCAAAGCCACATTATAGAAGTCTAAGAAGGAAAACAGTTATGATAAATGGTGGCAGCAGGAATAGCCCACTCATCTGAGGAAAAGGAAAATTAGGGTCAAGGAAAGTTGGAGAGAAGTGTCTCTGTGTGTGCTCAGGATAGATAACACATTCTATAAAACGCTATGAAGTGAAGATCAAACACCTAACATGAATATACAGAATACATCATGTTTCTCCAAAATCATAAATGGATAGAATTTTGTGGTTAAAAGCAGTGAAAAAATTAATATTCAAAGTACCACAAATTCCTTTGACACACAAGCCGCCTCTCCTTCCAGGGATGTAATTTTGAATAGGCAACAAAATGTAGATTTCTGTTTTCCTGCAACAGGTAATTGCCAGGAATGACAACGTGCCATTTGTATTAGCAACACTAGGACAAGTTTATGTGATTACTGCTCTGTCAATCAAAAAGGCTGTGTTAGCATCTTCCTGCTTCGATCCTGAGGGACGGAAGTGTGTAGAAACTCATTATTCCTGTTCCTGGAATTACAATAATCCACTTCTGTCTGTTTGGTATCTTACCACTTAGGAAATACTCCTTCCCCGCCCCCTTGACTTTGGAACTTTCATCATTTAAAGAAGCTTCTTTTTTAAACAATTTTGTTTTGTCTTTGGTTTACTCTTCTGACTCTGCTTATACCGTCAACATTTACTCAATGTTTTTTCAGCTACTCAATAAGGTAAGCATACTTGATTTTAGCACAGACACGTTTAAGCACACATGGAACTACACAGGACCTGCTGACATGATTTTTTTATGTTTTTTTCTTTTTAGACAATCTTATCAGAATTTTAGTTCACAGTATGAACCCCTTATATTCTCCCTGGACACACCCACATGCAGATCTTGGTGCCTTCCCAACCTTCTTGGTAACATTCTATAGGTAATAGGTGAATAATTCTATTGCCAAGGGATTGTCTGAGATAGCCCAGTTTTGTTAGAGGCTGTATTGTAGGAAAGCCAGCAATGATGTCACATCCTGGACCATTCTGAGTGCCTGGAGACACTGTCTCACCAACACAAAAATTACCATGTGATTCAGGCATGCCAATCACATTCCTCACAGCCCTGGTCATGGTGATGGTTGATTGGTTCAGAATAGATAGGCATGTGACTAAGCCAGGGCAACCAGAGCACTAGATGGGACAGAGGCGCACTTTTCTCTAAGGTTATGGGACAAAAGGAGAAATAAATCCAGAGCTGTGAATTACTTTTGCAAAACTATCAAAAGGAGTGAAGTCAGGTCACCAAAAGCAGAGCTGAGAGAGAGAGGAACAGATCTCTGATGAAATTGTTTTAAGCCCCTGATCCGAGCATGGCTTTGTCATTTAGTCTATGGGCAGGTGCATCCAGTCAGCTGCCCTTTGCTAACTAAAGGGGCCTGCTTAACGTAGCCAAAAGACTAGAATAAATGGCTGTAAGATAAGGGGAAAAGTGTGGATAAGAAGAGTTGTAACTTCTTCCTCTCTGAATGCCTGGAACACTTCAATCTTCATTTCTATGAAAAAAATACATCTCATTCTCTATCTGGTGTTATTGTTGTTTATGAAATTATTTCTTATTTTTGTTACTAAAATGTGAGCTTCCTTGAGGGCAGGAATGGTTTCTGGGTCTTCTCTGACTTCTTACTGTGTGGCAGAGAGTATAAACTGGCAAGTCCACAATCATTCCAATTTCTTTCCTTCGGTCACCTACTACTATAGAGATTGGCAGCAATCAGACCCTCTCTTTCCTGGTTCCGCAGCTAGGAGGGAGCATATGGTCCAGTTCTGCCCGTTGACAGCTAGGTGGAATCCACTGAGTGAAATTTCTTTCTTTCTTTCTTTCTTTCTTTCTTTCTTTCTTTCTTTCTTTCTTTCTTTTTGGTGTTTTAAAAAGTGCATTTCTGACACTGTCTCTTATTTGTGTGGACATGGATAAGCGGGGATGCTGTCTTGATCTACACCAGTCATGCTGTGATACCGAGGCTGTGGCAAAGAACAGGACAAGAAACCACCTAGTTTGCAATGGCAGATTTCCAAGCCTGAAATCGCTTGCACTCCTACTTCTGTTTTTCTCAACTAAAACTAATTAAAATCAGTTTTAATGTTTATCTAGACATTATCTTACCAAATTAGTGGTTATGTTCCAAACTCAGAGTTTCTCAAATGATCTGTGAACTTTAATTTAGATATTAAGGCCATGAATCAGTAATTGTGAGGCAGGCAAAATTTTGTGTTAGAAAGTACATAGGCATTAAAATCAGAGGACTTGGGCTAATTTCTAGTTTGTACAATTAAATTTTTATGATATAACCTTATACAAGTCTATTATTCTCTATGCATTTACCTTCTCCTATTATATGTGGGGGTAAATAGCATCCCCCAACTACTTCCCAAAGTTGGTATGTGAATCAGCCTGGAAAATGCTTGTGAATGTGTTTTATAATCCACAAGGTATTAAATGAAAATTAATGGGACGTTTTGTTGTTCTTTTAACTGACTCTTAAGTTCTATATCCAGGGTTGTATTTATGTCACATACTTGTAATGTTAAGCAGCAGAGACTTTCTAAGAGAATAGTCTTACTCACTTTCTTTTAAGAAGTAAGCCCAATTATATTTGAACAAAGAATAAATTTCATTGTATGGAAATCTGACACTATTTTGTTTGGAAATCATATACTTCTGCAAATGACCTGTTTATGTTCATCTTCTATACTGACAAAGGAACAAAGGAAACGTTTCTTTGTGGTTTATAAAACCCCAAACCCAGTGCACTTATTCCACCAGAACACAAGTGCTGACATTTTAAAGTTAAGCACTGAATGATTATGAATCGCAAGCTATTTTGATACTGTTACTTGAAAAGTAATATGAAGAGTCCTTGAATATGTTCAGAATGATACCAGAAAAATTCAATATTTGTGCAAAATTTCATAGTATCAGCTGTTTAAACAACAGCCTGATTAAATATCAATACATGTTTTGCAAGCATTGTAAATTTTAACTTATTATTATTTTATAACACAATTTTCAACCTGTAAACAGGTTTTTCTGAAAGCAACCAAATTATAGTGTACTGTGTCCTTGTCCCAAAATATAAGGGTGTTCTACCAAAATACACCAGGGAAAATAGCAAGCCCCCTCTCCTGTCTTGTCCTTAGTACCAAAGATCATAAAGGTCACCTGGCTGGTTTTAAAATGGCTTAATTCCAAACAGGCAAAAAAAAATTTGTCTTTTCTTAGTCCTGCAATGCTTAGATCATCTTCACCATGTGTTCTAGGAAATAGTATATTAATATAGCAAAATTATAGATTCTGAAAAAATATGGAAGATTTTTCTTCCTGTTTAAATATTTTCTTCCCTTATCATATGTTTGTGTTGATTTCTCAAAAGCTTATAAATGGCAAAATTTTTCTTAAACTTCCGCCATTTGAATTGTGATTATTTACTGTTAGTTACTTAGAGAACACATGATTAAATCAGTCATTTTGGATTTAGGGCACTGTGTGGTTTAGTTCTTTATTTAATTTGCAAATTTGTGACTGTGTGAAATAAGTGTAAATTTGAATGTATTTAAGATGGTAAGCTCCTCCACAATCTGCTGGTGTCTTATGCCTCTTTTGTAAGATACTTATATAGTAATAAAAATACTAGTCTTATAACTAGTAGTCACTAATTGTTTGGTTGACTCATATATCAACATCACTCAGAAACTATTAACATGACTTGACTGAAATAACTGTTTTAAAAGGTAAAGTTGTAACAGATTCTTTTTTATAATTTTTCTCTTTTATCTTCACTTAACTTCTGAAAAATGTTCAGAAATATTGACAAATAGTATAAACTCTGAAATTTCAATCCTTATTGATATAAGTAAATGATTAAATATGATTTTAAGCCAGTGATTTGAGATGAAATTTCTCTATTATAGATCTAAATTGAAAAGCAATATTGTTTTTTCCCTTGAAGAAACAAAATTAACTCAATTTCAAGGCTGAATTGGTATTTATCTTTCTTTTTGTTCTGAAGGAGTGATTTTATTTTTATTTTTTTATTTTTATATTTTAAGAGAGATAGGGAAGACAGTGAGTGAGAGAAAAAGACAATCAATTTTTATTTATTTTTCTAACACCCAGTTGTGTATGTAGTGCTGGGGTTCAATCTCAGGTCCTTACGCACACCAAACAAGTGCTCTAACCACTGAGAAACCATTCCAGCCCTTTTATTTTTATTTTTGAATTTATTTTCAAGTATTAGAGTCTATTCCAACCTGTACCCACACACTGTGCCCTTTAACCGTATTAATAGTACTAGAAGATACAAAATACAAAATGCAATCCAAAATTATGTCTATATATTTAATTTTGTGTTATTTTTAATGTTAGAATATGAGACATTATGAGTGTACATATTTTAATGCAGCATATAAATATTTTTATAAAGTAGATTTAAAAAAAATGATTTAGTGTTTCCGTACCATTGTTTTGTCTTCTACAACAAATAGGAAAAGAAAAAAAAAGAATAAAGAAAAAAGGGAAAAAAAAAATGTTCTCTCCAGACTGCCAAGAATTCTCCTTAAGGATCTATGTAGTGCTTCTAATTTCTAATGGATTGTTGTTATAGCTTTTGGAGTATTGCCATTGAATTTTCCCTTAATTTATTGTCAGACAGTTTGTAGTGGATTTGTCTCAGCGGTTTGCTGAATTCCCCCAGCAACCTGCTCTGAAGTCACCTGAGCCTTACTTTCCAGTGAGGGACTCTTGACCCTTGCCATAGGCTGTTGAGCTCAACTCAAGGGAATTGCTCCATCCTGACTGCCAAAGCTCTTCCAGGTAAGGCTGGACCTCTCCCAACACATTGGCAAACTCTGACTCCTGGCCTGGTCCCAATGAACTGATAGTGTGTAGCCACTTGGCTGCTGCCAGTGGAAATGTGGCCCAAACTACTCAAAAGATGACACCTTCTTTCATGAAGTAGTTTAGCGATGCAGGGACATGCAGTTGTGGTTATAACAAATTAGCATTTAGTGTAGGTAAAGCAATGGCTCACCACAAACCCTAATACTACTACAAAGCAAATTTATAAATTAGTGTAGTTACTGATTTTGAACTACATATTTTTCCTACCCATTTTTTTTTTACCTGCAGGGCATTTGTCCCAAATTTTAGTCTATTGTTCTTTCATCAAAACATATTTTATTATTTGAGAGGTTTTTTGCACAAATACAGTTATAATTGGACTTAACACTTTACCATTATCCTTTCTACTTTTCTACAGACCTATTAATTATGATAATAGAATCTCCACAATTTTATTTTAGCTTGATTAAAATTATTTTAAACAAGCTTTTAATAAGCATTAGTTAAGCTTTTTCTAAAAACCCTGGGCTGAAACAATCCACTATTCTCTGGAGTTACTTCATAAGTTCCCTGAGTAGACCCTAAGACAATTTAATTAAAGAGAATACTTAATAGACAGGTCAAATGCCTAAGCCCTCTTTATGTCTATTTTCAGAAGCAAGAATGCAGATACTATCCAACAATTCCCATCTTATAAGGCTGCTCTGTGTTTTTACTTGAGAATTAGGAATTAATAAATACTTTAATATTTTAGGAGGAATCTGACAACCTATTCCATTAGTCATAAGTGGAAGATTTATCTTTGAAGTTATACATATTTTTGTTTCAAACCCATAAATAATCTCATTAAAATATATAATTGCTGTAAAATTGAGTTATTGTTAAATCTTTAGTTTTTATCCATTTTTAGATTTGTAGAAAAGCTCTAAGAATAATATAGAGAATTTCTGTGGACCATTTACCTAAATCTTCCAACTATTCGTAGATTTTCTTTTTAATTGTCTCTTCCTGTCTCTCTAAAGTATGTGCTTATTGTCTGTTTTTAACATTTTGAAAGTAAGTTGCTGATGCTAAATTAGTGGCAAAAGAATGATGAGTAACAGGATGTTTTAATGAGAATATAGTCTCCAAATATTTCCAAATATAGAATTTTGTCTCAATCTAAAGAGAGGTCTTACCTTTAACCCTGGTTCCTGGGAGATAACCTATACTTCTTGATAAACAGGTGTATGTTTGGTATTCATGGTATGTAAGATGCCTGATATTCCTTCCCCTCCCTTCCC
>PVKS010010947.1:0-58360 GCA_004027875.1 Aplodontia rufa
AAAAAAAATAAAATAAAATAAATCCCACTCTGGGAACTGCCTTTTCTGTACATCATATGTTTTGGAATACCGATTTTCCATCTTCATTTGTTTTCCTTTGTCTCTAGATACATTTTTAATTTCTCCTTTGACCTGTTCTGCAAATAAGAAGATATTGTTGAATGATTAGAAATTCTTCCATTACTTCTTATTTCTAGTTGTATATGACTATGGTCAGAAAAGATACAATCTTGTAAATTTGTAAAAATGTTCTGTAGCTCAATACATTATATCTTAGAATATCCTCCATATGTTCTTGAGAAAAATGTGTATTCAGTTGTTGTTGAATGAAATATTTTGTTAGGTCCATTTGCTACAAAATATAGTTCCAATGCAATGATTCTTTTTTTTAGGTGGGTCTACTTGATATTTTTATTGTTGAAAGCAGAGTATTCAAGCCCCCTATTGTTACTGCATTGCCTTGATTGTTTTGAAGTTTGTGCTTTCCTCCTTCTCTTAGAGTCTTTATTTATGATAAACAGATTTTTCCAGTGATGTGCTTTGATTTACTATATTCTTGTCCTTTTTTTTTATCTCCTTAGGCTTTTGCTTTGTCTGTGCTCCTTAAGCTTTGCACAAGTTCCTAGTGTTTTATGTAAAACATCTAACTGTTATAATAGAGTAGGCTATCTTAAGCTGATAGAGTTACATTTGATCACATAAAATAACTATATATTTACTCCACCCCATTTTGTTTTTATAGCACAACTTAAACTTTTATATTTTCTATCCCTGTGCTGATTATTTTTTCCATTGGAGCCTTTTATGTATGTATGTATTGCATACCTAGAAAAAGAATCTCAGCATGTGTTTTTGTCATGCTTATACATGGTGGTTGTTCCTGCTGAGGTTATCAGTACAATGAAGCCAAGTGATGGCATGGAGGCAGGTAATCCTGTCATTTTCTTAAATCTTTCAGTTGTACATCATATCTGTGGCTGGCCATTCCACACTTGTTTAACTACCTGTGAGAGTCAAACAGTTTTTCAATCTCTGTTGTCAGCAGTGATTTGAAATTCACTAATGAAATCATACCTTCATTATCACTTAGGAAGTGGATGATGATTTTGGAGCACAGTCTAATAAGAACATTCCTCTCTTTTTGATATTGTTAATGCTTTAAAGAGAATCAGCCATGACATTCATACACACTATTAAGACAGCTTGAGGGCTGGTGCAGTGGCTCGGTGGTTACAGCACTTGACTGGCATGCACAAGTACATGGGTTCAAATCCTAGCACCCATGTACACAACTAAGTGTCAGAGCAATGAAGGCCATGTGAAAAAAACTAAATAAAGTTGTTTCTACCTTTCTCTCTCTCACACTGTCCCTCTCTTTCTCTTAAAAAAAAAGGCAGCTTGAACAGTGGTGGAAAGACTTTATTTATTGTTACTTTTAATAGTATTGTCTTTAACTTCCTATAAATATATGTATTCACTTATCACCATCACAGTAGTTAAATATTTGGAACATAGGCTGATTACTTGGTTTTTCCTAGTGCATTTTACACTTTCATATGTTTATGTGTTATGAAATAGCATTTTTAATTTTATTTTGAAGATCTCCCTTTAGCATTTCTTATAAGATATATATGATTGTTGCGAAGTTTCTTGGCTTTAGTTGTGTTAGGAATGTCCATATCATTAATTCATGTGTGAAAAAAACCAGCTTTAGTAGTTGCTATTAGGTAGGAGTTAATTTTGCTCATCACATTGAATATATTTCTTCCTGGTGTACAAGCTTTCTGCTAGGAAACCCACTACTAGATCTAATGGAACTCCTTTATGTATGGTATACTTCTTTTCTCTTGAAGTTCTCAGAATACTTTCTTGCATTTTTGGTAGTTTTCTTAAAATATATTGGGTATAAACTTGTTTGGGCTGAATATGATGAAATACATTTAATTTTCTTGTACCTGAATATATCTTCCCCCAGACTTGGCAAGCATTGTTGATTTTATGTCTTTAAGTAAGTTTCTCAGGTACTCTTATTCGTCCTGAATTTCTATACTGTGAATATTTGTGGGGGTTTTTTTTTTTGTTTTGTTTTGATGCTTTTGCAGTCTTGTAAGAATTTTTCAATCCTCTTTATTTTTCTATTTTCTTCTCAGACTGTATATTTTATGTAACCTATATTTGAGTTAAAGACTTAATTGTGGCCTGACATGGTGGCACATGCCTGTAATCCCAGTGACTCAGAGGCAGAAGCAGGATAATCATTCATTCAAAACCAGTCTCAGCAACTTTGCAAGGCTCTAAGCAATTTAGGGAGACTCTGTCTTAAAATAAAAAATAAAAAGTTCTGTGGATGTTGCTCAGTGGTTAAGCACCCCTGAATTCAATCCCTGGTTCCCACCTCCAAAACAAGATTTCTATGTGATGTAATCTTCGGTTGACACTTTCTATTACATTTTTCATTTCAGTCATTATAGTTTTTAGCTCTAGAATTTCACCTTATTATCCTCTTCCTTCTTTTTCTCTTCCTCTTCCTCCTCCTTCTTCTTTTTCTTCTTTCAAAGTTCAGCCTGCTATATTTCTTGCCTTGGCCATTTAACTTTTTTTTTATTTTGTTGAATTATTTCTCTGTAGTTTTTTGAATGTCATTGAGATTCTTTAGAACAATTATTTGATTTCATTGTCAGGCACTTGACTCACTCCACTTCTTTGGACTGAGCTGTTGTGCAATTATCGTATTCTTTTGGTGGTGGTATTTCTTTGTTCTTTTTGTGTGTTTCTTGTTGATCTATGTTTATGTTTTCACATTTTCTAAAGCAGTTATATCTTCAAGATTTTATAGGTTAGTGTTACTGTGGGAAGACATTCCCTAGAGGAGAGTGTAAACATGCTTTCTGAGTGGTTTGTAGGCACTCAGATGTCAGTAGGGATACAGTTGTGTAGTTTCTGTGAAGCTCTGTCATCTGAGGTTGGTGATGACAAAGTTTGCA
Organism: Aplodontia rufa; assembly: GCA_004027875.1. Classification (NCBI taxonomy): domain Eukaryota; kingdom Metazoa; phylum Chordata; class Mammalia; order Rodentia; family Aplodontiidae; genus Aplodontia; species Aplodontia rufa. Next base: position 2,985 of record PVKS010010947.1, read on the forward strand.
GGAATTGTCAGCAATTAATGCTGTGGATGTCTGCAGTAATAGTGATGGTTATTGACATCTTCAGTGTGATGACTTCTGACATCTTCTTGCTCTCTTTTTGTCTAGGCAGAGATATTGTGACTGTAGATAACCTTCTTAGCAATGGGTCTGGTTGCAGTTCCACTCACAATGGTAATTGGACAATTACCTGATGGAGTGGCAATGGAGCTGAGACATGAACCATGAACACACAAAGGAAACACATCTCTGTTATCTGGGGTGGTACTGTAAATGGTGCTTGGGCACAAGTACCCTCATTACTGTCATGTAACGTATCTGAGGGGTGGGTGCTAATTAAGCAACTGCTATGCTGAAAATTAGAGAATAATGTTGCAATATTAGAGTAGTTCTAGGCTTGGGTGGCATTTAGCTCTTTGTAGTGGCTGAACTGGTACCTCAGGTACAAGCAACGTACTGCCAATGATTAAGATGGGGAAGGGTGTATGCAGATTCATCTCGTCTGAGGTTCTCAATGAGAATGACTGATTGATTATGTCAGTGACAAAAGATGCCCATGCACTCTGTGGAGCACTGAGGACCACTATACTTCCTGTTGTGTAGCTAATACTGATAGCCTTTTGATTTCCTTTTTGTTTCTAGCTATCTCCTGTTGTCTCAAGTAATGTCAACCTCACAAGCAATACTTTATAACTAGATGATTTCCCTTTATGTTTCACTATGTTGTGATAGATTATTAAATGGGCTCTGGAGTTATTCCTAGACTATTTTGATTTGTGGTTAGCTATCTAGGTTTGTTTTGTTTTGTTTGGAATTAAGACTAGTATATCCTACTATGCCAACTAGCAAGTAGTGGAGCTACTATCTAAAGTTATTAAGTTTGATACAATTGACAGTCAGATTAAGTAAGCTATTTGAGATCTCACAGTGAATTAAGAAGTAGAATTCAAACCTGAGACATGTAGCTCTCAAATCACTCCTTTTCTTATAATTTTGATGGATTCTTCAACAATAAACTTACCTGTTGTCTCTCTTTTTAATTATTTTGCTTATTTTTTTTCCTCTTCTGAGACACAACAAAAAATGTATACATGGGAGGGGTATAGGCTTTTCTACCAAGGAATCATTTTTATCATATGGTATTCTTTAGACAAAACCAAATATTGCCTAGAAAATATTTATTTTATTAGTGATTTCAAAATTAATGATTTCTCCTAGGCTTGGTATAATCTGACATAACTCCAATTTTAGTCTTATAGACTTTTCCTGCAGCTCAATGAGAGATTTACGTGCATTTTTACTTAAAATACAATGCAATTGTTCTCCCTTTTATATACATTCCCAGTCTTCTGTCATCTTTTCAAGTTTCCCCCTCATTTAAATTCTTTCCTTAATAATTTACCTCTAAATTTTTTTCTGGTGATTAATTCTGAGCTCATTTATTATTAGTTTTAATTTGGTTATCCAAATTAAAGACACTTAAATCTTATACCAGACACAAATCTCAGGACAGCCTCAGATACCATACAAAAGCACTTCTCATCATAGGCTAATAAATAGCAAATCTCCTCAATCTATAGCAAGAATTTCTTAGTATCTGTATTAGAAACCATTGACCATTTTTATTTTTGAATAGAATGGCAAGTGCCTGATCCAAGTAAGATGCAAAAAAACCCTTTTCTTTAGGACTTGGGAGGATTCATAGATCTTTGACACCATTTCAGACTCTTGTGCATTCTAATTCTGTAGGATTCCTTTGTTTACTTAGGTTCTCCTTTCTTTTCTTCCTGTTTATCTCTCCATGTCCTGGTCTTACATTTCTGTCAATTCATAGCTCCTAAACATCTTATTTAAATTAAATTTAAAATTCCAGTAGAAAAAAAATACATGTCTAAGTCTGAGACTGAGGGAATACACAGAAGATGGAGAGTGAGATTTATAAAACATGGTTGGATATTAGAAGAGAGTGAGGGAATACCTCTAGACATGATCACCTGAGAGAAAATAGATATTACTGTGGTCTTAGAGTAGGTTCACCAAGGTTAATGTGCTGGAAATCCACAGAGTGGTGGTGTTTGACAAGGGGTGGAATATTAAAGAAGTGTGGCTTAGAGGGAAAGTCCTTGAGTCTCTGGGCACATTCCTTCAGAAGGGATTATGAGACTCTAGGCTCTCTCTTGCCTCCTGTTTAGAGATATAATCTCTTTCTCACACTCATACTCCCACCATGATGTGATGCAGCCAAGAAGGTCATCACCAGAGCTGAACAAATGGAGGTTCCATACCCTGGAATCTAAGATCTGCAGAAAAGTTCAGTTGAGAATTCAGTTTGGAGAAGCATAAGTATATTAGTTATAGCTAAGGCTGCATAGTTGGATAATTCACATAAAATAAAAAGAATATACTGATAAGAACAGAGAAGACTAAAATGCTAATATTCAGAGGCAAACAAAAGTGTCAATAAATAAAATATAGAATGGGGAGAGAGGAAAGAACTTCAGGAAAAAAAGGGGGCATGCAAAGTAACTAATTTCATGAGAGAGGGAGCTTTCAACAGTGCCAAATGCTCCAAACTCTAGAAAGTGTGATCAGATACATTCCATGGAGCTGGCCATATGAATGTGTTCTTAGCGATATCCACAAAACGCTGTGGTTTATGATCCCTGAAGGAGCAGTCAGTCAGTGTGGAAGCTTTCAAACCAATTGTAAAATAGGTAGGTACAAAAAAGAAAAGCTGAAAATAGATTTGATTCAGAAAATGGGTCAACATGTGCAAGTCTAGATAAGTTGTATTAACCAGGTAAAGAATTCAATATACTCAGTTTTTCTAGTCTTTGCCTTCAAGAATATTGTCTTTCTGCTTTAACCTCACTTAGTTTTAAGCATGCTTGTATTTAGTAAAAATGTGTGTATGTGTTTTTAATTGGAGCTTGACATTTATTTTCCTGGATCCATGTAGAGATTCCTATGGGAAAGGATCCCTTCCCACCTATTCTTTGCCTTTGCTTATATGCATGTGTGTCTGCGTGTTGGAAATTTGAGAAATCCTTGTCATTTAGAAAGCATCAAATCAATGGTAATGAATAAAATTAAAAATAATCTTAGTTCAAAACAGATGACTTGCCAATTTTAATCTTGTCAGTTCTTTTACAGTCAGAGTAGATTTACAGTAGGAACTTTTCCACAGCCACAGGCCCCCTCAATTTCAAAGCATGGCTACCTATTTGCAAATAATGCTGTTGGATATGAAGGGTAGGGTAAATATAGCCGAATGGTTCAGAATGACTCATTTTCCCTTAGGAAAGAAACTTAAAATAGAATTCCCTCCTGATGGCGAGGTCAGAAGGACCACTTTAGGTGCAGTGCTCTCAAAGTCTATCCGTTGCTGTGGGACTGCTTATCACTTCAGCAATGCACTTGTTTTCTTACTTTTCAAATTACACTTCCATCTATCTTTTCAAAAGGAACTGTCATATTTTTCTAATGTATGAATAATTCTAATAATAGAGTGTTGGAATACAGAAAAGTATTCCAGCTACTTGTCCAAGTTAACATTTTACATGACAGAGCGATAACGAATGTCCACAGTACAGGGCAGCAGAGCTAAATTAAATCTGACCTGACTTTAAAAAGTGTGTGAGAGAGATGGCTTTGTCAGGAACCTGAAAATACCAAGGATCCATAAATAGACATGACTAATGGTAAATTTTCAAAAATATATAATCCAAGTGATCCTTGTTCACTAATACCTAGAAATGATGGAAACAAACATCTACTCTAAACATTGATAAAAAAGCATTTTAAGCCCAGAATGTTCTTGGTATAATGTGCAAAACTCCTACATTAGACAAATAGTTGTACTCCACCTTAGTTATTTCACTGTGTATACACTCGAAGACAGATATTTACTCTTCCTGGCCATGAAGATAAAGACCATAGATCAGCACCATTGAGATCTGTTCTGTGGCTGTTATGAACACCTTGTCCCTTCACTTATTTATTCCTTGAAGTATGCTTTGCATTTCGGGCAATCTCCTCGTATCAGCGCTATCTCCATCAACCTCTTTGAGCCTGTATCCCACTTCTAGTGCTTTTGCAATGCACTCTGATGATAAATGAACTGGAAAATTAAGATCATACCATGGAAAATGTGATATCTTATACAGCAAGTCTAGGGCCACCTATCTCATTCCATCATTCTCAATCCTGGAGACACTGTTGTTTGCCCTGACTTGGAAGATAGGCTTAGACTTTGGAGTTCCTACAGTATCAAGCCTCAGGCCAGAGAAAAATGAGTCTTCAGGTAAACATAGATCTGTAATTCCCTATTCCACTTCAGTTCCAAATGATTTCTAATTCCTATGGACTTTTCACTATTCAGTTTGTATACATAATACTTCATTTATTAATCCAATATTTGTTGGATGACAGTTCAGTAACCAGCTCTGTTTTTTTTTTTGTGCTAAGACTACAATGGTCCAAATATACTTGTAATCTTTAATAACTTTCAACGTAATGAGAATAACAGACAAATGATCATGCCATAAAGAGTGGAAGCTTATAGGCAAAAGAATGGAGTACTCTATGTTCTGTATCCCAATTAGCTATAGAACTTTGTTTTTCTGGTACCAGTGATTGAACCCAGGTGTGCTTTTCCACTGAGACACATCTCCACTCTTTTTTGTTTTTATTAAGTAAGAATCTGTCTCAAAGTAAAATATCATAAAAGGATGAGGGATGTGATTCAGTAGTAAAGTGATTCAATCCCTGGTATGGTACCAAAAAAAAAAAAAAAAAAAAAAGAGGGCTGGAGATTGACATACATGTTAAAGTTAAGGGAAAAATCTCACTGAAATGTCCAAGGAATGAGTCTATCATGACATTAGCCTGGGTCACTCACAGGCCAAGCTGCAGTGGATCATTTCTGGCAGTGCCTCAGATGTTGGTGGGATGAATGGGTGGCTGCTGAAGTCTCTTATCCTCCTCTATAATATCCACAATCATTTCCCTTCCCAGTCCTTCACCCATACATCTTAAGTTCACTTTCTCTCTTATATTACTTGCTATGAGCAATGAAATGAAGACCTTTAGCTGAAGCCCCTCTCTTTCCCCAGAATATCTCTCATCCTATACCACCCTGTGTAGAAATACTAACTGTACTACTGACCTCAGATGTCCAACCTAAAAGCTGTGTATGCATTGCATCTGGTCTGAGACTAGACATTGGTGGGTCCTCTAGAGCAATGTATTCCAGGAGCCAACCTCAGACGAACTCCATATGCTTGCACAGCCTTCAGATTCAGCTTTGTCTCAGTGGGGTAATCTGCAACAAGTAACCTTATCTCTGAAATGGAGTCTATCACATTGACATCTCTATTAGAAGGTTATTTTGATAATTAAAGACTGTGTGTAAAGTGCTCAGTATAGTAACTAGCACAGACCAAATTCTGTATATGATGAACACCATAATGCTGTAAACCTATTTGTTCTCAGGAAGATATCGCCAAAACTTCAATTAACGCTAAACCCTGTTCCTATTCCTCTTGGTGGTATGTTTGAATAGGTTCCATATTCCACACACAAAAGAGATGCCTATTCTATCCCTAGAGAGTGCCAGGGGATTTGTGAACTAGCATAAAGAAAAGCCACTTGTCCTAAAAAGGGACCAAAGGACACCACCAATGGCCTCAGGTTAGCTCTGGATCTATTCAAACTGAACTGTGAAGTCTGCAGGCAAATGGGGAACATTACCATGCTCCAACTAGTCCTGAGAAAAATGGAAAGGTAATTCCTATATATTCCATCCCAGTTTTCAGAGAACTTTTAAAATTCAATTATTATTTTCATTGATTTGAGATGCAAAGAGGCTACTTATAATTTAAATTTATTATTTTACCAGCTTAAGGTTTGGGTGTCAATTGCATAAAGCAAAGATATGCGCCTTTGTTTATGGTAGCACTTAGCCAAAGATTTAACAGTGATATGGGAGATAGGTGAGATGGTGCCCTTATATTTCAGCAAGCAGTTAGAAATCTTTGGAATTGGTCAGGTATGGTGGTGCACACCTGTAACCCCAGCAACTCTGGAGGCTGAGACAGGAGCTTTGGGAGTTCAAAGCCAGCCTCAGCAACTTAGTGAGGTCCTAAGCAACTCAGTGAGACCCTGTCTGAAAATAAAATATTTTAAAAAGGACTGGGGATGTTGCTCAGTGGTTAATCCCTGGGTTCAATCCCTGATACCAAAAAAAAAAAAAAAGAAAAGAAAAGAAAACAAGTCTTTGGAATTTTAAATTGTACAAAAAGAATAAACCAAAAATGGAATAGTTGTAGCTATTTTTGATGGATATTCCAGGAGTGATATGTTAAGTTCTTTTGCATTTTTGTTTATTTAGCTTGACAGAGGATATTAAAAAGGTGCCTTTGATTAAGTACCTTAATATCTTACATTTGTATAGTACCTTTCACCCCAAAGTCATAATACACTATGTTTATACAGTTTTATAAACTTGACAGAGAATTGGCCTTTTCCTCACCAGGAATGGTAGAAATCCATCTGTGGCAGACATCGCTGCCCCAGTGATGGAGATAAGGGATTTCAGGCCAAGATTACAAGGGTAGGTTATCTGGTACAGAATGCACTAAAATCCTAATGACTAGGGAAACTGTGGCTTGTGTGCTAAGTTTTAGAAAGCATTTTACTGGCAACATTAATTAATTTACTGTTCATATGGTTCGTGTTGATTTGCTTCTTGTTCTTGTTAGTGGGCAAGGGGGACTTTATGAAGGTCTGGCATTTCCTGTCCACAATAACTGACTCATTCCCTTTAGCTTAATTTAAAAAAGATAAGAATAATAAATACTTCATTGGTTATTTATGTAAACTTTTAAAAAAGATTTAGCTTGGAAGTCATTTTCTTATGGTCAGAATGGAGAATAAAGGGGAATGTATACACACACACACATATACACACATACACACATATATATACATACATACATATGTTGTTATAAGGTATAACTAATACATATCCAATTTATTAATTTATATTTGTTATCTGTATTAGAGACAATCTTAAATGATACACATTGTCATGATCATAGCCACCTGAGTTAATTAAAATGGAAAATATTATTCAATTTCATACAAGGGAATCATAATTTTAATAGTTCCAAGTGCTTATTCCTGACAACTAAAGCAGCCAAAATACAGCTGATTAACTACATGAATGGAAGTAAAATTGTAGTTCATGAACTATAAATTTATTATTACGTTCTCTGGAATTCGAGCAGCATTAGATCTTTAATAGTCAATGTGAAGTCTTTCTCTCCCCGTTCTTCCTTTTCATCTTCCTCTTTTTTCTACTTTCTGCCTCCTCATCCTCTTCCCCCTGCCCTGTGCCCTGTCCTCCTCCTCCTCTTCCTCTTCCTTCTTCTTCTTTTCTTCCTCTCTCTCTCTTACACACACACACACACACACTTGAAGGTATCCTAAATCAGGATTCAAGAAACCAGTAGGTTGGCCTCTCTTTATGTCACTGATGAACTTTCTGGTAATCTTTCCTCTAACCCTGGTTTCTTAGTTTGCATTACTTCCTATGAAATGCAGTGGTGGGAAAGTTCATATATTATGATAATGGCATAGTATTTGAATATTTGGAAGAATTTGACTCTCAAAACTCCAACTATCATTAAGGTAAAAATCACCAATTTCTTCTAGGTCCTAAAATATCTTTGAATAGTGTAAACTTATCTTTTGTGCTAGTCTTTATTGCATGAGATCAATATGGATACATTTATGAGATTTAAAAGATTCCCAGTGTCCAACTGATAACTTTAAAGTTCTGTTTACTCGTGAAATATCTATGATACATTAATTCAAATTGAAAAGGACAGCTAATTCAGATTATTATAAGAACCATAAAACACTATATTAATATCTACATTTTGGAAGAGCAAAACAAAAACCTACCTTGGAATATATGTAGGCTATAGGTACTCCCTCTTTTAATTAATGCTTCAAGTTTTTATGTATTCAAATTTATGCAAATAGCTATTGGCTTTTGGATATACTGTGTTTCTGTAACTTATAATAAAAATGATTTGTGCATTTTTGTTATTTTGTTTTCCAGTAACTAGCAGCATGACTAAGCTCAGAAGTTCGAATGCTCTGATTTTAAATCAAGAGACTAGAGTAGTATTTAAAAAGAAGTAAAGAATCTAAGTACCGTGGTTGAGAGGGAAAAATCCATGTGTGCTGCTTCTTTGTATTATGACAGGTATAATTTCAGATGACATTTGTGTTTACCTTGTTGTTCCCAAAGGTACAACAATCCTGCGCCTTGTTCACACTGCTTAGAAAAAATCAACTCCACTTTCTTTGCAGCCTGTTATATTTCTCAGAAAGTTGCTTGCGTAAGGGACTCCCCCACATTAAATTGTGGTGATTAGGAAGTGAATTGTGCTTGCGCACTTGGAAACAGATGATCCTGTAGGTTGGATTTCATGGGAAAATAAAAACTGAAAATAAATGCATTTTGGCAAACTCAGCTGGGTTAATACAATTTCTTTATCTACTGTCTTTTCCTGGGAGCCCACGACTACAAATAATTGGTCCAGTCAAGGTTTTCTTTTCTAATATCTATTTTAACGAGAATGCCTAATTAAGGCCGAGCTCATGGTCAGAGTCTTATGTTGTATATTATGCAAAAAACAAAGGGAAGAGAAAGCAGAGACCTGATTTCTGCTGTTCTATTTACTTCATTCTGCTTTGTGGTAAACTGAGCTAATATATGTAAATCATTATTTTCCCCAAGGGTCAGGGCTTATGTTATGATTATTTATTTATCTTCCTCATTCAAATATTGTAATTTGTTTGTTTAAGGTTGCAAATCAATTTCTGGAACACAAAATACTTAGAAGAAGAAGCCTGATATGATGAAAATATTCTATAAAACAAATGACTAATGTACATTTGCCCTTGATTTTTGGATTTCTAGAAGGAACGTAGTGGTGTGGCATCTATCAGTCAAATTTTTAGATCTACAGGATTCTTTCTTAATATCTGTAAAGAGAGGCCAAGAGTCTACGGTTGGAAGCCAAGATCCTGTTATTTGTCACTGAGTGTATCCCTAGTCTCAACTCCTTGACTTCCTCCGGCATACCAAATAGTGTAGCCAAGCTAAATTATGTTTAGATGATCATACATCCTGATTTGCCCAATTTTGGCATGACTTATACCTGTTGTCTTGGCATATTTATGAATAACACTGCTTTTCACCCTTAAGGGCATTGGTTTTGATAAAGTGCATGGTCATCCTAATCCATATGCTTGCTTAATGGGTGTGTGATACCTTGTGGTTTTGTAGATTTTGAAAAGTTATTGCTGCAGCTTTTAATCCGATGTATGTACCAAATAATTGGGTGCATTTTCAACTTTTAAGTTTTCCTGCATGGAACTTAGGAGTTCAATTGGCTGAAGAGCTAATGGTTTCTGAGAATTTCAAGTTTCGCAAGAACTATCTATAACTAGAAGAATCCAGGAAGCTTGGTAAGTTTGGGTATTTAAGAGCACTTATTTTTTCTGGGGAAACTACAGCGCACACCTTTTTTAAAATAATGTTATGGACACCCTGGCTCTAACTTAATTATCAATATTATCAACTTAGGGCTATAGTTACTCCTTCTCAACTTTTCTATAAGGATTCCAAAATATGAAAGTACACCCTATTATATGATATATGTTTTCAACAGTTTAAGAATTTATTCTTTATTTATTTTTAAATTTGATTCCAGTTTTATTGGTGCATTATAGTTGTACATATGATGGGATTTGTTGTTAAACATTATACATACATAAAACATGACAATATAATTTGGCCAATACGATTTCCCAGCACTTCCGCCCTCCCGCCCTACCTCCTATCCTTTGGTTCCTTTACTGATCTCCCTTTGACCTTTTTGAGATTCCCCTGACTTTTCTTTTACTTTTTCCTCTCTAGCTTCCACATATGGGAGAAACATCGTACCCCTGAGCTTCTGAGTTGGATTTACTTTGCTTAACACAATGGTCTCGAGTTACCTCCATTTTCCTGAAAATTTCATAATTTTCTTTTCTTTTGGCTGAATGATTTTATTCTTCAGGGTAAATGCTGAGAAGTGTTTTATCTCGGTCATATGGTAGTTCCACGCCTAATCTTTTGAGGCACCCCCACGCTGATTTCTACAATGGTTACAGCTAGTTTATAATCCCATCAACAGCATGAAACAATCCTTTCTCTCCCCATCCTCACCAGCATGTATTATTACTTGATTTTTGATGTCTGCCATTCTGAGTGGAATGAGATGAAATCTAGGTGTAGTTTCGGTTTGCATTTCCCTAATTGCTGCTGATATTGAACATTTTTTCATTTGTTGAACATTTTTTCATTTGTTGGCCGCTTGTATTTCTTCTTTTGAGAGGTATCTGGTTAACTCATTTGCCTATTTATTAATTGGATTTCTTGATCCTTTGGTTACAGTTTTTGAGTTCCTTATATATTCTACATATTAATCCTGTCAGAAGAGTAGCTAATAAAGATTTTCTCCCAATTGTTTCCTTTGCTGTGCAGGAACTTTTTAAATTTGATGCCATTTCATTCATTAACTCTTGACATTATTTCCTGAGCTTTGGGGCCCCTGTGGAGAAGGCTGTTGCCCGTGCCTACATGCTAGAGGATTGACCCTACATTTTCTTTGAGGAGTTGCATCGTTTCTGTTCAAAGGAATTTCTTCTTCAACAGTAGTAATATTTACAGAGTTATTTTGGTGTCTTCAGAAGGAGCTAAGGACTTCAAAACAGAAAATATCAAAGTACCAGAGTACCCACTGGTAACTTTGATAAAGAGTTTCCTGGTTTCTTCCCATTTCCTCAAGTAAAATTTTGACACTCAACAGCAATTGGAACATCTGCCTGGCTGAGTTACCTTGGCTTAGATGAATGTAGATACACACAGATTTATTGACCTGAACTCAACTGCATTTCTATTATCCCTGGCTTGGTGTATACATGTCTCTCAATCCTCTGCATTGTTTTGTGTGTGTGTGTGTGTGTGTGTGTTTGGTAGCAGGATTGAGCCCAGGAATGATTAATCACTAAGCCACACCTCCAGTCCAACTTACTTTTTTATTTTGTGACAGAGTCTTGCTAAGTTGCTTAGGGCCTCACTCAGTTGCTGAGGCTGGTTTTGAACTTGCGATCCTCCTGCTTCAGCCTCCCTAGCTCCTGGGATTACTGGAATGCACCACTGTGCTTCGCCTCTAAGTTAGTTTTTGGCTCTCCAGTGTGATAGCAAATATTTACTTTCTCCTTTGGATCAGGACATGCAACTCCTGTCACAGTTAAGATAAAGCACAGGCATTGGCTAAGAGAACAATGCTGCTCTCGATGCCTATAGTTCAAACACCATTCCAATTCCTGTTCCTTGCCTTTGATTTTAGTCAGAAAAATATAGAAAAAGGACAAAATTCACAATCCTTAAGACATTGGCAAAATTTTATTCTGACTCTGTGGAACTAAGAGAGCTGGAAGGAACTTTGGGTAGTTACATGGGAATCAGGGCCATCTATGGCTTCTAGAGGTGCCTGCTTTTAGTCTCATGAAAGCAATATGGAAAAGGTGGTGAAAAGTATTGATTGAGTTGATTAGATTTATTGTTAAATGAGAGTGAGCTTCAATGCAGATCACTAGGAAAAAAAATCATTAGGACTGCTCTGAATCAGGCTCAGGATATATGTGAATGTGTGTGTGTGTGCATGTGTGATCATAGATTGTTACCTGATAAGTGTTTCTCAATGTATTATCTGTTTCTTTTTATTTATTTATAAATAAATAAATAAATAAAAGACCTAGGTATGATCCGAGGGAGAGGAGCTTGCCTACTAACTGGGGATGGCAGCAGGGTCTTATTGTGCTCTTTGACCTTGCTTAAGTAAAATACCAAATTAGCCACTTACATCTTACAGTAGGTTGGTGCTGGACCTTCCTGCTTTTGATGGGTCTGACAGAACTCAGGTCCTGGTGGACACCCTGGGCTGCATGGTCTCTTGAGGTCCATGCATGCAATGTCTTCTATTTTGTCTTTATGAAATTTTTTCTTTCCAAAATGCATATACTTCTTTATTGAAGATGGCATGACCTTGCTTGGGGTTCCTAATCTATGTTCTCAATGTATTTCTAAACCATGAAGAATCATTAAATCTTAAAGTTAGTTAACATATGGAAAATTATTTAAAATATGAACTTTTTCTTCTTCAAACCCATGATGCTTCTGTACCTCAAGGTCTATGTGTATTTCCATTCACTGGACTTTAAGAGAAGAATAACAGATGAGAAAGATAAATAAAGAGGGAATATAAATAACCAAAGATAGAAGAATGTCAACTGGAAATGAAATATTGGATATTTGAAAATTAAAAGAAACATTATGATGTCTATGTCTATAAAATTCCCAAATAACAGAGCTAACAAGGATATATAGTGGATAGAATCAATACAATATATATATCCATATATATGGGGATATATATGTTTATAGACATATAAATACATATAATTATAAGATTGCCTTATACCACCAAAAGCTGGATAGCCTTACGATAGCAAAATCTTTAGTTTGTAGAACTGGAAGGACCAGTAGCATCTCAGTCCAAGAAGCTGCAGCTCAGAAGAAGGACCAATCATGCAGCCCCAGCTCTGATCAAAGGCATTGAAACTCTCTGAAGAGTTGAGGATAACAAGCTGCTTTGAAAGAGTGAAGCAACTGGAGTCTGATGTCCTTAGGGAATCGCAGCAGCACTTTAAACACCCGCTCAAGATGAATGGAGCTTGTGTCTGCGTTTGGCTTCCTCATTTTCTGCCTTTTTGTTGATCCAGGCCCCCAAGCTGTTGTACTCTGCTGCCCACATTTAGGGTGGGTATCTACTTCTGTTTGCTGACCCACATCTCGTGATTCCAAGAAACATCCAAATTCTTTTAAGCTCAGGCACTTCTTAATCCAATCAAACTGGAGATTCAGATTGAGCATCATGCCAGGTCTCACTTTTAAAGTGCTGCTTTCAGATGAAAGAATTATTTTTAAAAATGTGGACAGGGTTTAGGAATAAATGCATGATATTGAGTTACCCAGAGTCTAATAATAAAAGGAAATTTTACCCCCACTAAATCTAAGAATTTTTTAAGAATTTTTTTCAAAGAGAGAAGGACAGTGAGAGAGAGATAGAGAGACAGAGAGAATCAATTTTTATTGAGTTTTTCACATGGCCTTTGTTGCTCTGAGACTTAGCTGTGTACGTGGGCGCTGGGGTTTAAACCCGTGTACTTGTGCATGCTGGGCAATCGCTGTAAACGCCGAGCCACCACGCCAGCCCACCCCCACTAAATCTAAAGGGTGAAGAAGAGCAAATGATGCAATCAGGATCCAGAAAGAGCTGGACTTACAGTCTCTAACAGGAGCTGGAGAAGTCAAGGACACAACACAGCCATAACCATGGTGCTAAGTGGGGAAGGAGGGAGAAGTAACCTAATGCCTCTCATTCATTGAATACAATTAAAAAAAAAAGAGGGCAAGCTATTCCACATAAAGAATCTTTGGGCAACAACCTTCCTGGGATGCACAGCAGAACTAAGGAAATGGAAAAACTGTTCTGAGAGTGAGTGAAAGGAACTGAATAAGTAGAGTACACTCAGTACTAACAGAACAATGTTATGACAGGTATTATTATATTTCCAATTTACAGAGACATAATTTGTGTACAGCACTATTCAAATAATTTGCCCAAGGTCAAATTATTTCACGGCCATGGGAACTCAGACCACTGCCTTGAATTTATGTTTTAGACTCAATAGTCAATATTAATTACTATGTTATATTGCATTCTAATAATTACATTTTTCAATCAATTGCAATGGTCAAACATAAAATTAAAAAAATACATAAATAAAATAAAAATTTTTGAATTGCAAACTAAACTGAAAATCTAAATGCAAGAAGAGCCAAAATTAGGTATTATGTAGAGGCCTTATGGGGAAAGTTAGTAAATACTTTATTCTTTTCCATTCTTTGCTTCTATTGCAGCACACTTTAGTTCTTACATTCCCAGAAAAGGCTCAGAATTCCTGTCACATCCATACCAAATTAGGTTTGCATGCTCAGGCCGTAGGCATGAATGTTTCTGCAAATTGGATGAAGACTCTTGCAATGGTCCAAAGGCTGACAAGTCAGCTTGCATTTATAACAGAGCTTGGCCCCTAGCCTAAATTGCCAGCTTAGGATGTGTGAGTGTGAGGGAAAAAGTTGAGCTGCTCTTATTTCATATTTTCAACATGAAACAGAAACCAAGAGAGGAATTGTTCCCACATTTTGTTATATGTATCACTTCTATATTGAATTCTAAACTCATAATACCATGTACCTGGACTGCGGTGAAATATAGCCAATGGAACTTTTTCATATCGAGGTGAGAACCTTGTGGAGTAGAGCTTAAATTATTTAATTTATTCATTTCTCCTTTTAAATATTTTCAATAAAGAAGTTGTCAACTCTACCACTATGTAAAATAAAAAATTTGAGTCATTTTGGCCTTGAGTACAATGTGATTTCATGACAAGCTGTAGTGTACAGTGAATGTGTTTTGTTTAGACTTTCTTTTCAATATTCAGTGTCAGATTGTACAGGATTCAGAGGATGGATAGTCAAGGGTCATAAGTAAGCATCAAAGAATTTCATGAAGGTGTCAAGAGATGAAACAGGGCTGTCGAAACAGGCACGTTTTCTGTAATTTGTTGTTTAATATCAGGACTCATAAAAGAAAAGTAATGGAAAATGCATTTTCAAATGAAGGGGAGCAAAGTTGGAGTAAAGAAGTCACTGCTGCTGTAGAGGAGGGAAATATTGTAATTACTGGGGGGAAAATCCAAATGTTTTTCTAAAAGATCAAGTATAAGAAATGTGACATGAAAGATAAGCAGCAAGAAGTCAGTTGTCAGATATGGGAAAGAAGGAGTGTGTTCCTGTCAGGTGACCAGGCCTCCTCCCAGGCATGGGAAGCGGGTAATGTATTTTTCCTATGTCATCTGTTAGGCATATTCATTAGAAGTGACAAACAGTAGGTTCCGGTTAAAAACAGTCAAAGAATAAGGGAAGAACATGGAGATTTCCAAAGCTACACCAAAAAAAAAAGAAAAGAAAAAAGAAATGGAAAAGTCCTGGCCTTTTTCGGCATTTAGGGTGTGACGGGAGAGGATAAAATCAGTCTTTCTTCCTTAGTTTCTCATCTCCTGCCAATTAATTTAGTCTTGAAAGAAATATGAAATTCTCCAAATTAATTTTGAAAAAATTATAAACAAGTTGCATTTAACTCCCAATCCCTACTATCGTTGCTACTCCATAACTTGCTACATGAAAACAAATCAGCAACATGTCTCTAATGTGGCTTTGTATGTACATTTGCTTCCATACATGTGGCAAATGCTTTCTTACCTCAGCCCTTTTCTGTGTCGTTCTTCGCACATTTGAAGATGGGTTTCTGAGATCCATCAATTTTGTATGAATATAAAATGTTTCGTTTATTTTCATGTTGAGTAGCGGTCCCTCATGTGGAGTTATACAGTATATTGGTACAAAGATGTTTATGTTTTACCAACGCGCTTCAGGCACTTACATCCTAGAATATGCTAGTGCCCACA
The DNA here is from genome assembly GCA_004027875.1 of Aplodontia rufa. Taxonomy (NCBI): domain Eukaryota; kingdom Metazoa; phylum Chordata; class Mammalia; order Rodentia; family Aplodontiidae; genus Aplodontia; species Aplodontia rufa. The sequence goes on from PVKS010010947.1 coordinate 18,702, forward strand.
TGGCTGTCTCTGCCTGTCACGGGAGACACCAGTGAAGTGGCGCTTGGAGTCCTGCGGAGGTTTCTACTTTTAGCTTGAAGAGGAGAGCTTTAAAGAGCTCTGTTCCCACCCTTACAGTAAGAAAAAAGCTAAATTAAATGCAATTCAAAGACTGATTTTGACTCATCAGAGAACTGAAGTTGCAGGACAAAAAGAAACACAAAATCTGGAAAGAAACAGGAGTCCCCATGGGCAAACAGAGCCTCAGCATTTGCTTATCTAGGGCGAATGCCTCCTGTGATCATTCAGAACAGTAAAAATCTTCAGCTGGAAAGCTTTAAGAAGCTACTAATGGCTAGCAAGAAAGCATGAAGGCCGTGGGAGATGTAGGTATGGGGCTTCACACTCCTTTCCAGATTTTTCCTCCAGAAACCAGATCAGGCGGCCACAGGGAAGGCCAGGAGGGTATTGAGCAAACTTCTTTATAATGGTGGCCAGAGAACAGCAGCAGGCCAGTGGTGCCCTACTCCAACTAACCTCACCTTCTCTGTTTCTCTCTTAAGGATAAAACAATTGACCTAAGGGAGAAGGATAACAAAAACTGTTGCCAGAATGGGAATAGAAATAGGGAAAACAGAAAGTTCTGCACTTAGGGGAAGGTCAGGATCACGGGAAGTTGCACCAAGAAGGGCAGCAGCACTTGTGAGTACTGCATCTCTAAAATCCAGGGATCCACGTCTTGCCTAAGAGAGGCTAACCAAAACATCAGAAAACATCCCCTTCTTCCATCCCTTTTCACCCAGAAGCTGCAATCACAACACCAGCAAGCAGTGAGTGAAAACAGTAGTTTAAGCATCAGCAGAGCTGAAGGACATAGAGTCTGAGTAACACGTCTTACTCAAAGGCAAGGTGGAAGGCCCACAGCCAAGCCCAGAGCAGACTGTGAGGAAAGAAAATCCTATGCTTAACTACTCCACCCTAAGCACAAGTATCACACGAGAAATTTGAAGTCTTTGTAAAAGAAGACTAATCACAGCAACAAATATTTTCAATTCAACGCAATTCAGAATTAAATTATTAGGAACTCCTACACTAAAGTCCAAGCAGAAGGAAAGGAATGTTTAACAATAAGATTAAAAATTATTCACTATGGATTCTACTGTTCTATTCAACATATTTGGGTTTCAACAAAAAACTTGGAGATATAAAACATAGTCAATAAAAACACAGCTAGAAGAGACAAAGTAATCATCCAAACAAGGTTTATATAATGACACGAAGAATTCACAGTCATTATGATAAAAATGTTAGGGACTCTAAAGTAAAAGATAGGAAAGGTAGAAAATAGGCAAGACCATCAAGCTAATTTAAGCAGAGAAGATGGAAATGTGAAAGAAGAATTAAATGAGTATATTAGACTTCAAAAAGAAAAAGGTACAGAGTCTAAGAAGGCTTGAAATAGGCTCATGAGGACATTCAAAAGAGCTGAGGAACATATCAGGAAACTTGAAGACAGCTCAATAGAAATTACGCAGTGATGTGTCTGGGGTCGGGGGAGTAAAACCTGAACATCCAAGAGTTGGTACAATATCAGACACTTTTTTTAATGGTAGTAATGGGAACTGAACCCAGGGCACTCTACCCATTACCTGTATTTCCAGCCTTTTCTCTTTTTTATCCTGAGATGAACTTGTGAAATTGCCCAGGCTGGTCTCAAACTTGAGATCCTTCTCTCTCTGCTTCCAGAGTAGCAGGAATTGCAGCTGTGTAACCCCATACCTGGCTGTTATAATGTCATAAATTAATTGATTTATTGGAATATGTATAAGAAAAATTCCAGACATAAAAATAAATAATTTGAAGACAAAATAGTTGAAGAAATAGTGGCTGAGAGTTCCCCCAAACAAGTGACAGACATGAAACCACAGACACAAGAAGCCAGGGAATACCAACCAGGAGAAAAACCAAAGAAGCCACAGAAAGGTACACTGCTTTCAAAGTTGAAAATGAAGAACAAAGACAAGCCCTTGAAAATAGCCAGACAATTTACTATTGCTAGGCTGTGAAAACAACCCAGATGTCCCTCACTGGATGAATGGATCCAAAAACTGTGCTACATTTATACCATGGAATTTTACACAGCAATTAGAAACAATGATATTGCAGCCTTCGAGGGTAAATGGATGGTTATGGAAGAGATCATGATGAGTGAAATCAGCTTAACCCAGAGAACTAAGGGTGGATTGTCTCCACTCACCTGTGGAGGTGGGGACTAGACCCTGGACAGTGAGAGAGTTGGTCTATTAGCATGTGTTAAATCCAGATAAGATGTAATGTTATACAACCTAATACTTTTTTAGAGATATTGTGGGAAGGGGAAGGGAGGGATAAGGGAGGGTAATTGGGGGGGCACTCCTGGGGTAATTGCAATATCCAGAATATATACACATTTTATATTATTTTGTTAAAAACTTGTATGGTTGTTAAAAAAAAATGAAAAGAAAATAGCCAGACAAAAACAGACATGTTACATGGAGAGGAACAAGAACAGGAATTGATACAACAGACTGCTCCTCTGAAACCATGGAAGCAAGAATTGAATGATATCATTAAAAAGTTGAATGAAAAAAAAATATCTCTTACAGACAGGTATTTACTGAAAGTATCCTTCAGTAGTAAAAGAGAATGAAGCCTTTCTTAAAAAAGAAACTTAAGGGAATTCATTCACAGCACAAACAATGCACAAGATATGTTAAAGATAGTTCTTTGCACAGATGGAATTTATAAAAGGTTAGAAACTGAGATACATATCTGAAAATGAAGAGCATCAAAAACAGTAAAATAAAAGTAAAACAAATTATTTAAAAATTGCTTTAAAAATAAAAGAAATGTTAACACTAAAATATTAATCATGTATCATTTTTATATTATATAGAAAAATGAGAAATACAAGAACAATAGTACAAGAGATGGGAGGGAGGAATTTGTAATACACTTTTATGTTATTACATTATGTGAGATGCATTTTAATGTTATTTGAAGGTTGACTTAAACTAAAGTTTTTATTATAATATCTAGCACAATCACTAAAACTATCAAATAATAAAAGGTACAAGGCATAAGTTGGTTGAATAAATAAAAGAGAAAAAATTTAAATGCTCAATAAAAAGTCAGAAGATGGTAATAAAAAATAAAAAAACCAAGAGGACTATTTAGAGGATAGCTGGAAAGATGGTGCATTTTGATTCAACCAAATTGATAGTCACTTTAAAAATGAATGCTCTAAAGGCAGAAGTTAAAACAAAACATGTCAGATTACACCATAAAGCAAGTCACATGTATGTGCTGTCTATTAAAAGATACACTTTTAGGTAAACAAATGTTTATTTTAAAAAGAAATGGGTTGGGGCTGGAGCGGTGGCTCAGCGGTTTCGGCGCTTGCCTGGCAAGCACGGGGACCCGGGTTCAAACCCCAGCACCACGTACACAACTGAGTGTTGGAGCATCAAAGGCCATTTGAAAAACTAAATAAAGTTGTTTCTCTCTTTCTCTCTCTCTCTCACTGTCCTTCTCTCTTTAAAAAAAAAAAGAAATGGGATGAGAAAGACATGCCATATAAACTCCTATGGAAAGAAAACTGAAACAGCTGTATTAATTCAGTCAAAGTAGACTTCAGAATATGGAAGAATGTCAGGTTATGATAAAGAGGGACATCACATACTGATGAAATAGTCAACCCTTCAAGAAGACTTAACAGCCTCCGTGTGTCTTCATCAACAGGGCTTCAAAAAATGTGAAGTATAATCTGATAGCTCTGGAAGTGGAAATTAGACAAATTTATTATTATAGTTTTAGACTCCAACCTCCTATCTTAGTAATTGACAGAACAAGTAGACAAAAGATTGATAAACATGAATGCCCTGAACAACTCTATAAACCCACTTAACCTAATTGGCATTTACCATACAAACTAATCAGCAATAGCAGAATACGCATTCTTTACAGGTACACATGAAATATCCACCAAGATAAATCATATTATAAAACTAAGATTAAAAACTTTATCATTTAGACCTTCTCTGTTGGGCCAAGATCACATCTAAGACTTTTGTGGACATAGCTGATAGACACTTTCAATTAGATGAAAGGCTTCTAAAAATTAAAAATAATAAGAAAATCAAGAAGTCCATCCTTTACAGAAAAGTGAGAATGATCCAGAGGGTAATGCCCAGAACCCAGAGCACATATTGCCAAGACTTACAGTAGAGAATTTTTCCTAGGGAGTAACATGGCTCTTCATCAAAGAACTGTGATATACGGATGATGATTTCAGAATTGCTGCAGATTACTGCTTATCTCAAGGATTTGTTCCATGTATTTTCTAACGGGATCTTCTTGGAAATTATTCAGTATCTGTTTCAACACAGTATGTTGCATGTCAGGTAGATAATTCTCTTTTTAGTTTTTGGTCTTTGGAATGGGAAGAATTGTTCTTGAACTTCATGCAAGGATCTTACATGTATGTGGATATGATGTCCATGATGCGATTTTAGAATTTGAGATGATTCCATAATAGTATGAGGTTTCTGATAGTCTTTTCGGCAAAAATAAAGAAATGGACTTTATAGTGTAGTATACATAGCAGAAAGACATGCATAATTGGAACAAAAGAAAGTACTTTGATAGTTTATCTCAACCAAAGCTGTCAACAATGTTCTTATTTTCCATACACACATTTTATTCCTCCTTAAGAAGTGGGATCCATTCCTCCTGTATTTTTGCACTTGGGTACCCTTAATGATCTTCTCAACAAGGAGATTGTGGTAGAAACAACATTATTAAATTTACAAAACTAGGTAAGTTAGAAGAAATTTTCTTTCTTTGGACATGCAGAACATTTTTCTCATGGTCCACTTGTTCTAGAGAAAACTAGAAACCACCATGTAAGATGTCACAGTGCCATAAAACTGACATCTGCGAGGAAGTGCATGTCAGCCATGTACAGAGGTTACATTGAGAAAGTTACCTATCCCAACCCAAGCACTTTTAGCCATTCTAGTTTGAGTACAAGATGTGTGAATAAAGGAGTTATACCTCACATCCAGCCCCATCAAGCCTTCAGATGACCACATTTCCAGCTACCTTTAGCAACATGCTAGGTGATATCAGCCTAACTGAGCCTGGTCAGGCCATGTCATTCTGAGATATAATTGTTATTTTAAATCATTAAACATTGGATCAATTTATTCACAATAATAGACAACCAGAGCAGCAATACTACTAAAGGAATTGAAAAACAGGCTTTTGATATATAAGAAAGACCCCAAAACAAACCCACATATATTTGGTCTTTTTAAAATTTTTGATAAAAGGTAACACTGAATTGCAGGGGATAAATACTTTATAATTTATGTTGCTTGAAAAATCATATATTAATACGAAAAAAGAATCTTTATTCCAACTTTAGATCCCATATAGAGATAAATATGTTAATTTAAATATGAAAGGTAAAATATGAAGATTTCTATGTATATATATTTGTACGTGTGTTGAAGGATTATACTGTTCAGCCTAAATATGTACAATTATTACATGTTAATAAAAATAAAAACGAAAAATAATGTAAAACTTTCAGAAAGAAAGAGAATACCTTCATGACCTAAGAGTAGGAAATATTTTGCAAAGAGAACATAGGTACCAATCCTTAGACTAAAAAAAATAGATTTGGACAACTTGGATTATGTGAAAATTAAATCTTCTGTGCAAAATGTGAAAAGTAAAACCTGAATATAGGAGGAGATATTTGCATTACTTACACCCAACCAATGACACATACACAGCTCAAGTCAAAACTCCTACAAATAGATAAGAGCTGTGAAATAAAAGAAAAAAAATCTAAATGTGAACTTAACAAATGAGGATATCTAAATGCCAATGAACTTATATGTTACATAAATTAAAAGCAATTTAACGCATCCACACACCTTCAGGATAGTTAAAATACAAATGACTAACAATAACAGAATTGATGGGGGCATGGAACAGTGCAACTCTCATTGTCTGTGGGTCATGACCACCTTGATTACTGGAAATGCCTACTAAGGCTGAACACATGTTTACCCTCTGTCACATAGCTCCGTTCCTCTGTGTACTCTCAGCACAATACATAGAAACGTTCATAGCAAAGTGTGTACAGAACTTTTTGTAGCAGCAATATTTGTAATATTCTAAAATTGGTACTATCCAAATTCTTATCAACTGAAGAATTGATGATTAACTTGGATTGCATTTTCACAGAAGCATATTACCCATCCATGAGAATGAAAAATCAATAGCTATAATCAATAATAGGGATTGATTACACAAACAAATTGAGTTCACATTCATATTCATAAAAGAAAATGATTGCTAATTACATGTCTGGTTCTATCATTTTTTAGTTTTGTTAGGAGGTTCTTTTTTTCATTTGTTCAATATAGTCGTACATAGTTAGGGAATCATTGTTGCATATTCATGCATACATGGATATTGACAAAGTAAGTTAAGGCCAATCCTAGTCCAGAATCTCTCTCCTTCATCCATCTATGATTCCTGATAAACTATTCCAATTATTCTGCTCCATAAAATTATTATTTTATAGGGATTTTTCCTATTAAAATTTTAAAAAAGCTTATCTGTCAAATGCCTTGATACTAGAAATTTGTTTGGAAAGTTTGGAGGTGTGTAGTGATCAGTGAAGGAGGGGATTGTGGGAACAGGACTGTGTGGATTGCCAATTTAATTTTTTATTTAACATCACTATAGAATAGTATACTTACTATAATTAAAATTATTTCTTCATAAGTAAATTTTAATAATTTTAGATTTAAAATATATTTTTAGGTAAGAATTTAAATTAATTGGCAATATTCCTTTCAAAATATTTTAAATCTCTATTGTTGTTAGACATTTCTTCCTTTTATGTTTTTCTTTCAATTAATTTGTTCTTTCATAATACCAGTAGTTCTTATAACTTTCTCTATTTTTCATTATTTTAAAGTGAATTTTTTTATGGAGAGAGAAAGACAATGACAGAGAGGGAATCAACTTTAATTTTTCATGTGGCGTTTGTTGCTCTGACACTTCATTATGTACATGGTGCTGGGGGATGAACCTATGTCCTTGCCCATGACTGGCAAGCACCATATAACCGCTGAGCCACCGCTCCAGCCCTTCATTTTTGACTTTCAAAACATCTTTTTCTATTTACTTTTTTCTTATATTTACTAGTAGACTTATTTTTATAAATTTTTCTCTTAAAGGTTTAGACTTTTAAAATCATCATCTTTTGGTGTGATTTTTACAAACATAATTGATTTTAAATGTACAATTGAATAAATTGTGACAGAAAATTGCATTTATGCAGCTATCACCACAATTGTGATTTATTATAACAACAAAAAAAATCAACAAAAGTACTCTTGTCCCTGAGAACAATTTACTTACATCATCGCCCTTTCACATCTCTTGGACGCCACTGATTTGCGGACCATCACTGTTAGATTTGTTTTTCCTGATGTTTCATGTAAATAGATTCACAGTATAAATAATCCTGTGTGTGAGAGTCATTTTTAATTTGGCACAATGTTTCAGAGGCTGATTCTGTGCATGTATTGATGTTTTATTCTTTTTATTGCTCAGTGTGCACATAACGCGATTACTGAAATTTATTCATCCATTCATTAGTAAGTAGAAATTGTGTTGTTTAGATTTTTAGTTATTAGAAATAAAATTGCTATTAACATTCCTGTGAAAGTCTTTGTATAAATGCACATTTTCCTTTCCCTTAGATGAACAACCAGGAGTAGTCTTGCTTTGTTGCACTGCAAACATGTATTTAATTTTTTCAGCAACTAGCAAGTATTTTCCTGAAATAATTGCACCATTTACAAGTAATAGAATTCTAGCTGAATCTGTACATGCATCTTCTCCAGGACTTTTTCATATCACTCTTTTAAATCAAAGCTGTTTTATTAGGTTTGTAGCGATATTTCATTGCAATGTTAATTTGCATTTTCCTAATGACTAAAGACTTTGACCATTTTCTCATATATTTATCTGCTCTATTTAGATTTTTTTAAAAATGCTACTGTGAATGTTTTGCTTTTTTGTTATTGGAATATCATCTTATTTTGGAGTTATAGGAATTTTTTAGTATATTCTTGGAACAAGTCTTTTATTAGATACATATTTTCAAGTACTTTTCTAAAACAGGCCATTTATTTTCATTTTATGGTAATGCAGACAAAAATGGATGAATTAGAGAAGAGAAAAACACTGAAGATGGGAATTAATTCTAAAGATTCATCCTTTCACTAGTTTAATAAACCAGGAAATTCTGACTACTGTGAGAAATAAAAGACAACATTACAGAAATATTGGGATTCAGACATTAACATAAATAATTCAGATATATTTTTGAAAGTAATAAAACTAAGCAAAAGTAAAAAAAGAATAAAGTATATATATATATCTCACTTAGCAGATGATACAGGTATCAGATAAAAGAAATGTTTGGAAGGAAGAGAAAATGTGGAAATTTAATACATTTTATAAAAATGACAACTTAAAAAGTTTCTGGGATGATGCTAGGTGATTATTTGAAGTTGTCAGCAAATAATTCTCTAACTCTTAACTTCTTCCAGGGAAGACACATATAAACTATAAAATTCTAATCTATTTTATTATGTTACTATCATGTTAAATAAGCAAAAAATTATAACTTCTAAAAATGAAATAACCATTTCTGAAAAGAGACACAAATATTTAGCAAAAATAGGTCAAAGCAAATGTTCTAGAATAAAATCATGTGTGTACAAACAAAATTTATTCCGGGTATGCATGGATAGTTCAATACTGGGCAATCCATTTGCTTACCTGTTAAGATCTGGATGTGAGGTGTATTCCAAAACTCCTGTTGTTAATTCAGAAAAGCTCTAAAATGAACATTGATTGGATTGTGGGAGCTGTGTGACCTAATCAGTCAATCTCAGTTTGAAGGCTCTGAGTGGTAACTGAGGGCAGCTGGGGTGTGGCTGTAGGAGGTGAGTCACTGGTGGCCTGCCCTGGAAAGACTGTACTTCCTTCATACCCTTTCCCACAAGTCCCCCAACCCCAGCTTCCTGGCTGCCATGCCCTTCCTCCATGATGTGCTGTCTCACATGGACCCAGGAGCAATGAAGCTTACTGTCTATGGACTGAGACCTCTGATACCATGAGCCAAAATAAAATTTTCCTCCTCTAAGTTTCCCTTGTAAATTATTTTGGCCACAGTGTTACAAAACTGACTAGAACAATACCCAACTGTATATTTAAAAATATTGACCAAATACCCAAAGCTCAATTGATAACATATTACAACTTAGATGATAAATACTGTATTAGGATTCTAGATGCACACATCAGATTTAAAGCTAAAACACTAGAGGTATTCTCAGGATACTTATGAGTAAGACAAAGATGTAAATTATGCCAAATGTGTTTGCAGAAAGCTCAAAATAAATATAGGTCAGAGGAAAGTAACAGTTTCTTTTAAAAGTTGTATCCACACATTTTTCCACCTGGAAAAGTCACCATCAACTGCTGCTTAGTGATATTAATTTTATCTGGGTATGCGCCACAGTCACCTATAGAAATCGCTATATATAAATTCAGGCCACACCCTCAGAGATTCCAATGAGGATAGAAATAGAATCATCCTATCTGAAAGGCAGGAAAACCCTTTTAGAGTGAGAGCCGTGTCACACTCACGTGACTGGTATGAGGAAGCTGAGATTTAAATCAGGGGTCTATATCTTAAGACTATTTCTACTTTATCGAGTAGGCTTTTATCTTTTGAATGAAAAGGGAGACCATGGCCCCTTTATAATAGTTAAATTATATCCGTTATATGGTTATATTGTACCCTTTATAATAGCTGTATTCCATCAACAATATAGATAGCTCCAACTCTAAGGTCCTCTTATTCCTTTGATGTCTGTAGGGTAAAGAATTGAATATGAACTTTACTTTTGCACAGATAATTGATTCACATACCATAGAGCTCTGTGGCATTAAGACATGTAATTCTTTCCCTAAAGGAAATAAAAATAAAAGTCAGAATTAGGATCAAGAACCACCTTCTAATATAATGAATACAAATGAAAGAATACAATGGAGATTGGAAGGAAGAGTTGAACACACTGATGGCTTTTATTCAAAGCTGCTTAGAAATACGTATCTTATCAACATGCTCATCAGGGACATGACTTTAACCAAGCTCCACAGGAAATGTGGATGGGATGAATGGAAAATAATCACACCATACAAAACAATTCATACTGCACAGGTACCTTTTTCCTGGATCATGTTTTCATTTCACCTCCCTGATCCCTTGCCATTTCATACAAAGCCAGCAATGTTAGACTTAACAAGATGCAGATAGGCCAAAAATAGGACTTCATGCCTCTTAGGCATGAAGATAGGAAGGTACAAAGGTCAGGACTAATGGTTTTCCCTCTTGCAATTCACTCTGCACAACTAGATTTAGAATAAAGGGCACAGCCTTCCTTTGTTCTGCAGAGTTTCAAAACTTTTTAAAAAGTCATTTTATGATACTCTCGACAAATCCTTTCTCTCATCTCTTCTTTGCTCAGAAAAGCTCAAGATTGCTTCCATCACCAAAACCCGTACTACTTCTCAAAGTTGATTTCCTGCTTTCTATTACAGAAATTAAACAGTGTCACCGAGAAATATGTGGCAAATGATCCTGCACTTAACGCTGGTAGTGAATGTTAGAAAAGAAACGGGAGGATCAAGGAACAAGACCTGCCTATTTGTACCTTGTGAGTCAGTTTGAAAAATTTCAAATTAAGGCTTGGAAAGTACTTCAGCCATCCTCAGTGGCCCAGTAAACACTGACTGAGCTTGGGAAAATGCTAACTTTTTTTGTTTTTAATTTAAGCCTGTTCTTACACGTTATGGAGCCTGTTTTCGAGGTAAATCGCAGGCAAATTTTTCTTCTCCATTTGTTTGTCTGTTTAATTTTAATGATACAGATGGTAGATTTTTCTCTTCATTTTCAATTCTCCAGAAAAACAAAGAGTTTTTAGTGTGTGTGTATGTGTGTGTGTTAAAAATTCACACTACCTATAAAGTATCTTGCTGAAGTTTCAAACTCTAGGTGATCAAGACTATTGAAATTATGTACAAAAATTAAAGTAGAAAGGTATACAGGGCAAATGAACCTGTTGAAATAAAGCATAAGGATGTAATAGGAAAAATATAGATTTAGGGAGATGCTACATGTTTACAGGTAGTTTCATTTTGGACAAAACAATGCAAAAAAGAGTAATAGAAAGGAAACCTGTAAATTAGATCTATAGACATGTTTACCAATTGCAATATACAACCCTTATTAGTATTTCAGTTTTCTTTTTTAAAGAGATGGAGGGAGAGTGAGAGAGAGAAAGAGAGAATCAATTTTATTCAGTTTTTCTCCTGCTCTTCATTGCTCCAACACTTAGTTGTGTACATGTGCTGGGATTTGAACCCGGGTCCTCGTGCATGCCAGGCAAGCGCCGAAACCGCTGAGCAACTACTCCAGCCCAGTGTTTCAATTCTCACAAACTCTCAAAAAGGGAACTCTGCCAGGGAAGTGTGGACTCTAACTGTACATGCTATTTTTCTAATGGAGTAGTCTTCACTTTCAGTATTATAAGAATATTGTGATTATGTTCAAAATGCCTCTATCCTTGAGAAGCTCATAACAAATATTTATGAAAAAAATGGTATGTCAATGAATTCTGAGACTTGAATTAAAATATTCATGGTGATGTGAGTGAAAATGGTATAAATAAAACAAAGCAGGTGGTATGTTGATGGTTTAAGAAGCTGGTTGACGTGTAAATGAAGATTGGTTTGTTGTCTCTAATGTTGTGGATGTTTGAAAATTTCCTTATATTTAAGAGAACCAGGAAAAGGTTAGATACTTGATTTCTCTTTCAATTATTTGGTGTTTTCAGTTTTCCTTTATACTTTCTATTTTTAAAAGGTTTAAAATATTTTAAAAGGTGCCCGTGATTATGACCTCTGTGCCTCAGTTTCTTAGTTGTGAAATGAAAATAGTGTTAGATATTCCTCCAAGTATTGCTAAGACCCTCAAATGACATAGAACACAAAAAATGCTGAGAACAGCAAATATGTTACCAATGAAGTGCTAATAAGTATTATGTAAGATCATTATATAATATCGTTGCCTAACTTTAATCCTGTACAATCAAGAATAGATTTTTGCCAATTTTTATTTGTTGGTTCTGTTTTATCATTTTGACTATCATGTGAAATGTAGCCAGTATTATTTATCATAATGATCTTAAAGGTGACCATAAAGACACTCACATATATGAAAAAAATATTGGCAGAGATGCTGTCATAACTGTTTAATATGTCAATTTTCTTGGGGTAAGAGATGTTGTAGATATCTGGTAAAACATTAATTCGGGGTGTGTCTATGAGGGTATTTCTAGACGAGTTTAGCATGTGAATCTGTAGAATGAACAAAGAGTCAACCTCACTAATGTTATGAGCATCATTGAACCCGTTGAGGGTCTAAGATAGAGAAAAAAGCTGGTTCTGTTTTCTGGAGAATGCAGATACCACGTTCTCCATGGAACGTAGAGGTAGAATGAAGGTGTGCTTCAGGGTATCCCTTCCATGCCACCGTTACTTCTCAGAGCAAACAGCAGAAGTAATTGTGATCTACGAAGATGGGACAAGGAGTTAAAAACCAAGAGAAAAGCAAAGATGTAGTCAAGATTATTTCCAGAGTGACTTTTAAGCACTGTGATTTTAGGGTGTTATGTTGTTGTTTATAAAGGTTGGGAAATTCATGAATAAATAATGTTAAAATTGTGACATTTGAATATGAAATTCTGTGAGATGATGAGGAGTGGGCAATATCACTCTATTAGAGAAGTGGGGATACATGCACAATGGAAGATAACTGTTGGTTTAGTAGCAAGGGACTTAGCCCATAATATGGTATCATCTTGAGTAAAAATAAGCACAGTTAGGGTATAGTGGTGCATGTCTGTAATCTCAGCAGCTCTGGAGAAGGAGGCAGGAGGATCGCAAGTTCAAGGCCAGCCTCAGCAACTTAGTGAGGCCCTGAGAAACTTAGGAAACCCTATCTCAAAGTAAAAAATGAAGGAGGCTGGGAATGTGGAGCTCCTGGGTTCTTCCCTAGTTACATAAATAAATAAATAAAAGACATATATTCAAATCTGGCAAAAAATAACATAAGAACATGACTAAAAATCATGACAAACGGAAATGTATGAAATTCAAGTAAAATGTCTTGGGGACAAAGAGAGATTATCTTCTATAGTTTACTTGAAAGTGTAAGAAACATGATTATAAAATTATTAAAGCAATTTTTATTTTGATAACTAAAGTAAATTAGTGTTTTAGTTTTGTTCTGTCCCTCTTGACACTATTTTCCCTGTAGAATTTCTGTACATACCTAGGAAAGTTGCTATCTCTTCTCTGAGAAACGTTTTGAGACCCATGAAGTGGTGTTAAAGACATTTCTCTCATGTCTAGAACACAGTAGTCTCCTGCAAGTCAAATGTTGCCTCTGCCTCTTCTTTGCTTATTTATTTTCTCATTGCTTTCCCCCAAAACAAATGTTAAATAACTAGTAGTTCCTTTCTCATATCTTTTTAAATGGTTTTAATGGAATATGATTCACATATTCAATCCACCAATTAGCACTTCAATATTTTTAGTATATGTAGAGTCAGCTCATTTTAAACTTAGCACAATTTACTGGTATGGAATACCAGTAATACTTTATATTCACAAATTTTAAATCGCTCTCCATTCCACCAGCCTCCCTCCTCACCCACCAGCCTGTAGCAGACACTAATCTATATTCTGTGTCTACAGACTTGTCCATTCTAGCCATTTCCTGTTATTGGTAAAATGCAATATGTAACCTTTTGTCTTTGGCTGATTTTATTTAGCTTGATTCTCCAAAGATTCATCCACATTAGAACATGTGTCAGCACTTCATCCTTTTTATTGCTCTATCATTTTTCCATTGAATACAGATTGGATATGCCACATTTTGTTTATCCAGTTGTTATCAAGGGAAATTAAGTTGTTTCTACTTCAACTATTGCAAGTAGTACTCTTGTAAGCATTCGGGTACATAATTTTGTGTGTATGCAGCTTTCATATCTCATAGGTATGCATTTGGGAATGGAATTACTGGGTCATATGCAAATTGATCTTCAACACCATTTTTATATTCCTGGAAGCACCATATGAAGGTTCCAATTTTTCCACAAACTTAACACTTCCCATCTGTCATTTTTATTAAAGTCATCTGATTGGGTGTGAAGTGTTTTCATTTTTCTGTTTACTAATGATTTCAACCACCTTTTTATGCACTTATTGATCACATCAATGTCTTCATTTTAAAAATACATGTCCAAATCTTTTGTCCATTTAAAAAATGGATTGCCTTGTTAAACTGGTAAGAATTCTTATATATCCTGCATACAAATCCTTTATTGAACATGTGATTTGCAAATATTAATTCCAATGTGTCATATCTTCAATTTTTAAATAGTATTCATTGTAGCAAAATTTAAAAATATTTCTGTAGTCCAATTGATGTTTATTTTCTTTTGTCACTTGAAGTTTCAGTATCATATCTATAAGGGTTTGTCTTACTCAAGTTCATGGAAATTTATTACTATACTGTTTGAAGAGTCTTACAATTTTAACACTAACATTTGGTTTGATGGTCTATTTTGAATTAAGTTTCATGGTTGAAGTTAGGAAGGAGTTTAACTTAATTCTTTCTCATGCAGAGATGCAATTGTTTGAGAATCATTTCTGGAAAGAAAATTATTTTCTCCATTTACCTATCTTGGCACCTTGGCTGAAAAATCAATCAACTATAAAGGCATAAGCTTACTTTGGGCCTCTCATTTCCTTTTATTGATTCCATTCCATTGATCTCTTTTGTCTACATCTATACAAACCACACTGCACAAATGACTGCAGCTTTGCAGTAAATTTTAAAATATGGAAATATAAATTCTAAAATTTGGCTTTTATTTTTTCAGAGTTTTTTAAACATTTCTATACATTACAAAGTCCAATGACATATTTATGTGCATACCATTTTATAATACTGATTTTTAAACGTGGTAAGAATAGAAGGTTTATTATCATTTCTGTTTGATAATCTTTTTCTGCTCCTTTCTCTCTTTCCTCTCCTATTGGTACTTTCATCACACATATGTTGGTACATTTAAAATTGTCCCACATTTATCCGAGGTTTTGTACACTTTCACCACCCTCTGTTTACCTGATTTAGAGACTACATAATCTCTGTCAATTCATCTTCAAGTTTCTTGATTCTTTTTTTCTAACAGCTCAAGCCTCTTGTTGAAATTCTCCACTTAATTTTCAAATCAGATACTATTTCTATCTGGGTCTTTTATATAATTTACATATCTTTATTTATGTGCTCTCATATGACCTTGTCCTCACAGCTTCCTTTCTCTTTTTATTTCTCTCATATCTCTGTTATGCTCTCTACCTGTGTTGGTAGCACACCCAGTTGTTCGTCTCCTTAATTGCCAGGTGAATTTTCTATTGTTTGTAATAGCACCCTGGAACTTAAAGTACTTGGCAGTCTGATCCAACTAAATTCATGCTGCTTTAGCAGGAAATACTTTTTTTATTAGTTGAATATGGACTTACAATAAAGGGGGAATCATTATCAAACAATCAAAAACAAATGTATATTCACATAGTTAGCCAAGGCTGATGCTATTCCATGGTTTCCCCCCTTGGGTTCCCCATGGTTCTATGTTTCCCTCAAATGAACCCCTGTGTTACCCCTGTGTTAAATGGACTTCTTGTGGAGGTAGGAGATCTCCTTCTGAGTTGATTCCCCCATACTCCCTCCCTCTAGTCTCCTAGATATCCTTGTTAATCCCTCCCCCTTCCCTACACCCCTTATGTCTCCAGGTATCCTAGGCAAGGTTCCCCCTGTTTGTGTAAAAATTCATATGTCTTGAGGTTAGTATTAGCTTAGACATCTAACATACTGTTTCTGGTTGTATTCTATCTTCCACAAATGAGAGAAAACATTCAGCTCTTGAGTCCCTGAGTTTGGGATACTTCACTTAGCATAATTTTTTCCATCTCCATCCATTTGACTTCAAAAGCCATAATATTGTTTTCTCTAATGGCCAAGTAGTATTCCATCTTATATATTCATCAAAGTTTGTGAATCTACTCATCGAGTGAGGGGCATCTGGATAGGATCCATAGTCTAGCTATAGTAAATTGAGCTGCTATAAATATTGATGAAGCCATATGTCTATAGTATGCTGATTCTAACTCTTTTGGGAAAATAACCACAAGTGGGATAGCTGGATCATAAGGTAGTTCCAGCCATAATTTTTTGAGGTGTCTCCACACTGCTTTCCAGAGTGGCTTAACCAGTTTGCAGTCCCACTAGCAATGTGACAGTGTCCCTCTTTTCCCACAGCCCCTCCAGCATCTGTCAGTGTTCATATTCTTCATTTTTGCCATTCTAACAGGTGTGAGGGGGAATGTCATTGAAGTTTGGATTTGCATTTCTCTTATAGCTAATGATGTGGAGCATTTTCTCATATATTTATGGGCTTTCTGGACTTCCTCTGGTGAGAAGTTTCTTTTTAGATCTGTAGCCCATTTATTGATTGGATTATTTTTGATTTTTTTGTTTAGTCTTTTTAGTTCTTTTTATATTCTGGATATTAGTCCTCTGTCCGAGGTGCAGCAGGCAAAAATTTTCTCCCATTCTGTAGGTTCTTTCTTGATGTTCTCTACTAATTCTTTAGCTGTTCAAAAGCTTTTTAGTTTAATTGCATCCCATTCATTTATTCTTGACTTTACTGCTTGCGCCATGGCAATTTTGTTAAGGAAGGCACTGCTGATCCCTATGTCCTGTAGTGTTGATCCTACTTCTTTTTCAAGTAAGTTTGAAGTTGCTGGCTTAATATCCAGATCTTTGAACCATTTCAATTTAATTTTTGTGCAGGGTGAAAGTTAAGGTTCCAGTTTCAGTTGTCTACACACCACTGTCCAATCTGTCCAATACCATTTGATGAACTGGCTATCTTTCTTCCACACTGTTTTGCCCCCTTTGTCAAATATCAGATAGCTAAAAGTATGGGGGTTCATCTCAGAATCCTCTATTTTATTCCATTGGTCTTCAGTTTTGTTACCAATACCATGCTGTTTTTACTACTATGGCCCTGTAGTATGATTTCAGGTCAGGCATGAAGATAACCCCTACTTCTTCCTTCCTGCTGAGTAACGTTTTGGCTAATCTGGGTCTTCTGTTATTCCATACAAACTTGATAATTGCTTTTTCTATATCCATGAAAAATGCCATTGGTATCTTGATGGGGATTGCATTAAATCTGTATAGGGCTTTGCGTAGAATGGCCATTTTGATTATATTAGTTCTGCCTAACCATGAGCATGGAATGTTTTTCCATCTATTCAGGTCTTCTGTAATTTCTTTTTTTTAGTGTTTGATAGTTTTCATTGTAGAGGTCCTTAATATCCTTTGTAAGGTTGATGCCCAAGTATTTTATTTTTTTGGAAGAGATGGTGAATGGGAGAGATTCCCTAATTTCTTCTTCCACGGACTTGTTGCTGGAGTAAAGGAAAGCTAGTGATTTGTTGGTGTTGATCTTATAGCCAGCCACTTTGCTGAAATTGCCTATAAGTTCTAGAAGCTTTCTGGTTGAGCTTATTGGGTCTTCTAGGTATAGAATCATGTCATCAGCAAATAGAGACAGCTTGACTTCCTCTTTTCCTATCTGAATTACTTTGATTTCCTTTCTTGCCTGGTAGCTCTGGTAAAGATTTCAAGGATTATATTGAATAAGAGTGGTGAAAGTGGACAACCTTGCCTTGTTCCTGAATTCAGTGGAAATGCTTTCAGTCTTTCTCCATTGAGCATAATGTTGACTATGGGTCTGTCATAAATGGATCTTACATAGTTAAAGTATCTTCTCTTGATCCCTATCTTCTTCAGAGTTTTGAGCATAAAGGGATGTTGAATTTTATCAAAGGTATTTTCTGCATCAATTGAGAAGGTTATATGATTTTTATTTTAATTCTGTTTAAGTGGTGAATTACATTTATTGATTTGTGTATGTTGAATCAGCCTTGTTTTCCTGGAATGAAGCCCACCTGATCATGATGTGTTATCTTTTTATTGTACTTTTGGATCTGATTAGCTAGAATTTTATTAAGGATTTTGCATCAATGTTCATCAGGGAAATTGGTCTGTAGTTTTCTTTTCTTGTTATGTCTTTGTTGGATTTTGATGCCAGTGTAATATTTGCTTCATAAAAAGTGTTTGGGAGTGCTCCCACCTTATCAATTTCATGGAAGAGCTTATAGAGGATCGGCGTTAACTCTTCTGTTAAAATTTGGTACAATTCTGTAGTATGTCTATCTAGTCCTCGCCTTTTCTTTTTTGGAAGAGGTTTGATTGCTGCTTTGATTTCACTACCTTCGATAGGTTGGTTTAGATTTTCAATGTCCTCCTGTGTTAAGTTGGGATGTCGTATGTGGCCAAGTATCTGTCCATATCCTCCAGATTATCAAACTTGGCAGAATATAAACTTTCAGAATAGGTTCTAATAATCTTCTGGATTTTGGTTGAGTCTGTGGTGATATCTCTGCTTTCGTCTTTGATTTTGTTGATTTGTTTAACTTTCATTCTTCCTTTCAGTGAGGTTGGCAAGTGGTTTGTTGATCCTGTTTATTTTTTCAAAGAACCAACTATTTATTTTGTTGATAATTTGTATTTTTTGTTTTGCTCTCAATTTTGTTAATTTCAACACTGATTTTAGTTATTTCCTATCTTCTATTAACTTAGGGATTGGATTGTTCCTCTTTTTGCAGGCATTTGAGTTGTAACATAAGGCTATTTATTTGGGCTCTTTCTAGATTTATAGCACTCAGTGCTATAAATTTACCTCTTAAGAATGCCTTCATGCTATCCCAGAGATTTCAATATGTTGTCTCCTCATTCTCATTCATTTCCTAGAATTTCTTGATTTCTGCTCTCATTGCCTCTTTTATCCATCTTTCATTTAAGAGGGAATTATTCAATTTCCAAGTATTTGAGTAATTTCTGTTGTTTCTCTTGTTGTTGATTAGCAGGAAATTTTTAAGACTTATCTTTAAGACTTGTTCTGACCTCAACCGGGCCCTTGTAGAAGTTGCTTTCCCTGATTCTCTCTGGTAAACTCGTAGCTAGTTTATGATTTAGCTTCTTGCTCCCAGGAAGCTCCTACCCTCCTGTTAATTGCTTGCTACCATAACCTCCATTGTTCTCCAAAAGTGCCCTTCAGCTTCTACTTCTCTACACTCTGCTTTAACTTGTCATTTCAGTGCTTTGGATCCTCTGGCCTAAGAATTTTAATTGCTGTGCAACTAGAGCTAGAGCTGGAGGCAGGGACACTATCTGAGTAGCATCTCTGTTTCATGTACAGGGAATTCAATGAGGGTGCTAGCTTATGGCTTTTATGGCTTGTCTTTTCCAAGCCATATCTTTTCCTTATGAGTCAACTTAGTTAGATAAGGATGATGAAAACTTCATTATCCTTAGGCTGCTGCTGAGTGAGGGTTGAATTGAAGACAGGACCAGAATTCTTAGGGACTCTTTCCTAGAAAGCAGTTTCTGTAATAAAGAGCTGAGAAAGGTGAGAAACGCTGGTGGCTTGCTTCTCCCAAGGAGATAATGTAGGCCTTGTTTGGGATCCAGAGAGATAGGGAGCTCTGTGTGCTTAATTGCACATGCCCCTAGATGCCCAGAATAGAGCTCTTACAATGCTGAGCTGGGAGGAGAGAAGAGCAGGTGGGTCATGGCTCAAATCCAGACTCTTGGCTTTCTTATCCAAATTCAGATTTACTTGAATAAAAATTTCTTCATTTGCTGTATGCTCTTAGGACAAACGGTAAACAACGCTCACGTGTGGCTTCATTGTTGGAGTGTCTACAAAGTCCTTCACAATGCTGCACAAAAGTCTCCTTTCTCAGTTCTCATTTACCTCACTGCACGCATCATCTCTACTTATGGTAGTAGTCACACAGCCAGTGATTCAGTATAATGTTACCCACTAATCTGTAGTTTTAGTTTTTGGAGTTTCAGTGATTTACTGTAAACTGTTTTCTAATCTGAAAAATTTTTAAATGGAAAATTCCATAAATTAAAAATTCATAAGTTTTAGATTGAATATCATTCTCTATAGTGTGATGAAGTCTAAAAAAGTTCCACGCTGATCTACCTGGGAGGTGAATCATCCCTTTGTCCAGCATATCCATGGCATAGGCACTACCCTCCCATTAGTCCTTTAGTGGCCATCTGTCTTATAAAATCAGCTGCTTTGTTATTCTTGTGTTTATGTTCAAGTAATTCCTATTGTACTTAACACAGAACCCAAAGCATAACAGCCATGATGCAAGAAATGCATTGATGAATAAAATATGGAAGGACAGTTTGATTCCACCACTATGTGGCATTGCTGTGGGAAATATATGCAAAAACATGGTATATATAAGGTTTAGCACCTTCTAACATCCACTAGTAGTTTTAGAATTACCAGGGCTTCAATTCTTGCTAACCCTTGAATATGACTTTTGTAACAGACTGTGAATTAGAGATGATACTGATTTTATACAGAAGTAACTTAGGTATGAAAGATTAAATAGCCTTTTAGGATTAAAACCAGATTTATCTTTCTTCAGATAGATAACCACTCTTCTATATTACCTGAAAAAATGATTATAAATAAACATAATATTTTCTCTTTTCTTTAAAAGTTAAAAGCTAGATATAGGTATCTTCAGTGATACTGAGGAACCTCATAGGGAATACTGAGAAAATTTATTCTCTCCCTGTGTCTGTGCATATCCCACCACAGACTGACTCTCTTTTCCTGATACTTTTCTAGTTTACAATCCCAAAGCATGGACCTTTGAATAAATAATCATTTCAACAAATGCTTATCTAATACTAAAAACATGATGTAATTTTATATATTTATATATAAGGCTTATTCAATTTCTTAGTGACACTAATTGAAAGACTCCAATTCTGTACAACTTTGAGGAAGATAACTTCACTACATTTTAAGACCCAGGATCTTTTTATGGGTTACTTACTTAAAGCTTTGGATTGCTGCAACCATTGCTCAGTTTATAGACTTAATGTTCATCTAAGACACCTTTTTAATAAAAACACAGCAATGACAATAGTTGATATGATAAAATATATAATAAGTAACACACAATGCTAAATCATCTTAATTTAAATGTAATTCCAGTCAAAAAATTGTAACATTTCTTTATTTTTTATTTTTATTTGTTTATTTATTTTTAAGAAGCAGGGACAGTGAGAGAGAAAGAAAGAGAGAAGCATTTTTTAATTTAGATTTTCATGTGACTATCATTGCTCTGACACTTTGTTGCGTACATGATGCTGCGGTTTAAACCCGCAAGCACCATTAACTGCCGAGCCTCTGTTCCAGCCCCATTTCTTTATTTTTAAGGTCCCTAATGAAGGAAATGATGTTAAGTGATTTTTTCCCATCATTTTAGAAAGTTTGTAGCAATGTACTCCTCCATGGGATGTCTCCTCAGAGCTTAGGTGATCTTTAAACATTTTTAGAATGCAGAAAGGACAAAGACTTTCTAAGAAAACAGTTATGCATGTATAGGTTTTGTCCTAAAGGGAGTTAACTAAGCAAATATTTAAAGGTATGGCAACATAGAATGTCAAATCTCTATCTTTTGGGTTTTTATTCTCAAAAGTCAAGTTTTCAACAAGCTCAGTGATTCCGTGAGTCAATCACAAGCAGAATGGAATAATTTGAAGAAGTGTCATTTAACAGTATTAAAAATATTTGGACCTATATGTCCTTACTTTAGAATAGGTTAGCATGAGCAGAGTGCTGAACCGCAGGCCTTGACCAGAAGTGATGGGATTTTAGTGGAATATTAACAAAGGACAGGAAGTTCATTATATTCACAACCACTTTGACTGCTACGTTAACCTATTTCTTTTATCTTCTTGGCAAAAAAAAAATCATATAATTGAATTCAGAGTTCACGAATGTTAAGAAATTAAGTGACATGTATTTTCTGTCTTGAAAAAAATCAAGAAATAAGAGTTATTAAAATGAAAGGAAGTATAAGACTAATCCCTCTTGTGTAACAAAACAGACTACTAAAAAGAAAGTGATTGTAAAACCAGCAAGGAGAAATCCTGATGCTAGCGACTTTCAAGAAAGGCAAGAAGCTAAAGTAAGTGTAATAAGGCTTTTTTATTACTTAAAATCTAATTTATTTGGATTTTACATTCGCAAAAGCGAGAAGAATAAGTAATTTACATATACTTTTAAATTTAATATATAATGAAGAAAAAGAAAATGAAAATAATTTAATTGAAAACTTAATGACCATGATAATATTTCATCAGATTTATAAAGTCTTTGTGTTTTGAAAAACAAATCTATGTTTATATTTAAGGACATTTAAAGATATATAAGTGAAGGGGCCGAAGTGGTGGCTCAGTGTTTATGGCCCTATGCCTGGCCTGCGCAAAGACGTGAGTCCGAACCCCAGCACCACGTACACAGCAGTGTCAGAGCAACGAAGACCACATGAAAAACTCAATAAAACTGATTCTCTCTCTCTCTCTCACTGTCTCTCTGTCTCTTTAAAAAATTATTACATAAATAAGTAAAATGAACAAGTGACCAACTATTTTAAAGCACACATTTTCCCAAAGCCTCTAATGAGACAAAGTCAAAATTTCAGTAGAAACAGAAAAAAAAACAAAAAAAAAAAAACAAAGTCTATTTAAGTGGCGATTTATCACTGGCAAGAGGATTTAGTGTCTAAGGCGTCAGTTTACCCTTGCACTTGTGTTCCTTTTAACCTTTCTTTAAATGACAGCTTTCCTTAAGCATTCTTAAAGGTCATTACAAGTGTCCAGTAAAAATATTTATGCTACTAACTTGAAAGAAGTTATATTTTACAGAAAGAACTTCAGGAATGAAATTATTTATTATTGCCCATGTTTCCAGTAGTCCATGCCCAGGGAAAATCCTGATGGTGGAGAGATTCACATTTAAATTGGCAGCTCCCAGAACCGCAGGCTTAGTGCTTAGGAAGGCAATGATCAGAATCTATGGAGTCAGGCTTACATTTCCAACACTATGAAGTAACAATAAACATCAAAATCCCCCTTCAAAGACATCATATTTTTCCTTCTATTATCAAGAAGAAAAGAGATCGCTAACAAGAGTCTGTTGTTTTAATAAAAATACAGTCTCATTCCAGGAAGGCAGTGTGTCTAAATCACGGATACGGCAAGTATTAAGCTCATCTGCCTGAAAAGCGCAGGCACAGCTGCTCCCCGAGGGTGCATTGTCAGAGTTTTTGATTTTCAAAAAACCAACAGAGCTCATAAACATATAACCCTTCTCCTAACAGCTCATCCTTGGGCTCCAGCCCTCTGCACAGACCCTCTCTCCTGCTAGGCAATTAGATACTGGTCCTGAGCTTTTCAAACGGATGGGTGCTGATCGTTTTACCTTTAAGTCCTGATTGCACAAAACTCCAAGGCAAATTCTCTTAAAGAGTTTAAAACGCAACCATCTCCCTCGAAGTCATGGTGCAGCCTCAACCCCAGGCCCCTGCAGGGAAGACAAAGGGAAAAAAGCAGGAGAAACAATTTGACAAAATGATGTAGTCAATTCAACAAATATTTCCACAGTCTCCTGCTTACAGTAGCTGGGTGTATTTTTAGCATTGATCTCTGTGCTTTCCTTATTATTTCATTTGATCTTTAAAACGAACAAGTGAGGAAGGGATGTGTTGGCTTTTATGGGAAAGTCTGCTGCGTTCCTCTGAGATCCTGTTTCAATCCTTTCTCAGTCATTCCCTCAGTCATGTCCCATCTCAAGAAGGAAGTTTCCAGACCTGTACCAGTCAAACTGCAGGTTCTATAGTGTCCCTGAGTCCTAAAACATGAAGATCTGCATACAACACAGTAACAGTTAACAGGTAAAAATGTTGTCTACTCCCTCTCCCTCCATATCCAGTCCTCCAACAGCTTTGGAACAAACTACCATATTTATCTTTCCTTTACCACTAGGAAGCTTATTTTTACTTCTATTAATTTACTTTTTCACCACTGAAATGCTAAAATTGAAATGAAATTCAGTTTTTTGGGCTGAATACAAACAAAACAAGTCTGACCTGCACTAATCTGTGGCTAAAAAGGAATAAACAAAGTTTTCTACTCTGCAGCCATAGATCCATCTTTAGAGTTTGGACTCTGAGGATCCCAGGTAGCTCTGTGCTAGCTAAAAGAACTATGTGGGCAGAGGTGACTACACTCACCTAGGATTGGGGTTTGAGGATCTGATCAAATATCGTAAGGCCACTTTAATTGCCCTATGGTTCATACAGCCTCAACAGTGTTACCAGTACAATTTTACACATGAAGAAACTCAACAGCAGGGAATTCAAATAATTTGCCTGAGCTCACAGAGTATTAATACATGGAAAAAGCAGACTTTGAGCCCGGGATCTGACTGTTAAGTCTCTACTCTGAAGAACCGTCCTACACTAAATTAATTTTTAAAAATAAAATAGCAGTCCAAACTATGTACAAACAACAAGTGGATGGGGCAGTTGCTGGTACTAGAATTACAATGAATTAGCTATTGCAGTAGATAATAAGTCATCATTAAGCAGCTACTAATCCATAATGAAACTTGCATACTGAAAAGTAGGAAAAATGAAGCAGGACCTAGAAAGGAGATAAAAGCCAGCCCAATTCAACATGGCATGCTCAGTGGGCCATCTGCAGCCTGACACATTTATGTTGGTTACCAGGGAGGGCAACTGACAAAGTAAGCCAGAAGGTGATCCAAAGCTGGAAATCAAATTCCCTTAGCTACAGTGAGCCTATGAGTACCCTTCTTCCCCATTTGCTCCCTACTGACCCCACCCAGTATTTAACTGAGTTGGAGAGCTCAAAGTGTAGTTTTATTTTTCCAACAAAAATAAAGAAGAAAAGAAAAAGGGCAACCTCTTAACTCAAAATACCTAAGAAAACTAACTCCAAAATATAATATTAAAAATTAGAAAATTTGGACATTGTATTTGATGTACCAAAATTGCCACTACAAGTTATGGGATATTGCCCCAAATCAAAATTCCCTCTTTTGAGCATTATTGCTGAATATTTTGCTTTTAAATTAGGATGTTATTAAGCTAATTATAGGAAGGCCTAAATGAAGTGAATTGTGCAGAAGTGTACAACCATAGTATGAATTCAAAGACATGATAGAAGATGATGAATGGTATATTTTCATATTTGACTTAATTTCCTGAAACCATTTAAACAGCATTATTTAAGATAGACCATGACACTATAATTTTTATTTTTAGGTAAATATGAAACATCTGAAGTGTTCTTGGCCAGCATTTGTTTGAAATTTGCAGTTTTTCTGTTTAATAATTTCTTTATCATGTTTCTCACAAAATGTATGATGTTATCTGTGTCTCCAAAGCATTAAACAATATTAGGAAAGAAATTTAAAACAGTGGTTCTTGCATGAAAGTAGAAAATACCATTCTTAAATTCTGTTTTCAGAAATGGAGGATTTTTTTTTTTCTATGAATAGTTTACTCATCAAACTTTTTCATTCAGAAAAAAGTTTAGGGAACTGGAATGGTGGCTTGGGGGTTGCGGCACTTGCCCAGCGCAAGTACACAGGTTCAAACGCCAGCACCCATGTGAGAGCTAAGTGTCAGAGCAGAAAGCCATGTGAAAAACTCAGTACAAATTGATTCTCTCTCTCTTTCTCTCTCTTAAAAAAAAAAGTTTAATTGAAGGACAATTTGCTGCTTCAGGAAGTTTCCCGTAGTACCTCATGCCCAGGCAAAATTCTTCTTCTCCAGGAAATCTTACTTGCCTTGATGTAGAAGAGCCAGGTGATGATGACGATAGTGATAACGGTGATGAGGAGGATGAGATTAAAGCTATATTTTAGAAACAATTTAATAGGATTTAAGTTTTAGTTTGCCATTAAGTTTAAGATTTGTATGTGTTTTTGCAGAGGGCAGAGAGTCCTGATCCAAAAATGGCACTGCTTTTTGTTGATGTGTGACCTCTCTATGGAAGGAAGCTGGGTCTCTGCCTCCCCATCTAAGGCTGTATTTGACATGTTCACATCAGTTTCTCAGTAGCGATATGGAGAATATATCACATGTATTTTTAAGAATGTGGATTTGGATTTATTTTTAAGGAGAGGATACATTCTTTTTCCTCAGATAAAGCCTCTGTGAAGAATCAAATTGCATATGATAACTATTAAAATGTATTTTGAGTACAAGAGAAGCTGAGAGCCAGATCCCTCCCCTTGCTCCGGACTCTTGATGACAGTGGACCATGCAGCAGCTCAGAGAGGCTGAAACCTCTCTTTTTGAAGTACCTACATAAGGCTACATAAAACTGGGGTTTTTAAAATGTCTTCCTAAAATGAGCACCACCCAGTCTTCTTTTAGAAAAGTATACCATGAAAATCTGTTTGGAGTTCATTGTATTTGATCAATTCTCCCAATATCCAAATGCATACTGGAATAAAAATGTGGTTGAAATGAATCTAATCGGAACCTTAAGTCCTTCTGAGGCTACCTTATTTCCTACCTCAGTCTCATGTACTTTTGGTTTATGATGATTCTGGAAACTTCCAATCCTTGAGTCAAGAAAACCTCCATAACAACATCTGCTATATTCTTGATTTAGGAAGATAGGGACAATTTAAAGTATTTGGTCTTGTTGTCAGACCTCTGTCTCAACTTTTTGTTAAAAAAAATCTACATTCATGATAGGTACACATGTGATTTAGGGATTTCTAAAAGACTAGTGTTAATCAAAGATTGTAGATAGGAAATTTGATTTATCAGTAATTTACAATGTTGGTCTAATATGGTTCTCTAAGATTGGTATTTGTAAATTTTAACAATTAACAATTAAAGAAGTAAAACAAATGAACCTACATAGGAAGTTGATGGTATAAATACATTTGAAAATTATTTCACTTATTTCAAGATAACTACATATTCCTAGTAGTGCATATCTTAGGAGGAAAAATAATATAAATATAAATCTTAGTCTGATCTTAATATTTTAAAAATAATAATATTGGTATATCATTTTGAGTTTTATTAATAAGTATTTATAATTTGAAAACAACTTTGTGTAATAGTACAGAGGTACAGGTAAAATATAAAATACATTTTTATGAATCATATTCTTTTAAATGTGAACTTAAAATGCATATTTTTCTTTTTCTAAATGTATATACTTTTTTGTTCTGTACATTGACAATACTTAGAACCAATGATATCCATAAAAATTACCACTCCTTAGATGACATTAGAGTCCACAAACATTTTTACTGAAACGAATCAGAACTCTTTGAAGAAAAAGCTATAGTAATAAATATGAAAGATGAATCTGGGACATTTAGCAAGAAAGCTCTAAGAAAAAGAAAATTATCTTAGTTGTCTCAAATGGTCAAAAGAATCTATCTAAAGAGACCTACAGCTGGTAAGGATGGGATAGCTTGAGAATGACAAAAAAAAAAGAAAGGTATTAATTGCTTCAGTCAAATATGTGAGTGTTCCTGAGTCCATGACTATAATAAAACAACAATGAAATGCAGGTGCTTACCTTTACTAAAGTATCAACTCATTTTTAAAAACTAGTTAATAAAGTGGAAAAATAAAGCTTTTACTATATAGACAGTACTTTATGATAACAAAATAGTTGATGAGGAAAATTCTTTACAAATAACTCTAGATTTTCAATAAACAGGGTACTGTAGAGTTGGGAAATAATAATTTTCGAACTCTGATAAAATAATGAATCTATGTGAACATCATCAGTATTCTGAGTGACTATTATCAATGATTCTGACACCAACAGGTAAAACATAGATGCTTCTTTGCAGTGAATGGATTAGACTGGCATCATGCCAGCCTAGTGATTAGTCTTAATATAGCTAAAAGTAGGACACGAGACATTTCATGCTTCCTAATATGATACAGTAAGACGCATACTGCAGCATCTGTGGAATGTAATTACCATTGATTCTGAGTTGCCTCTTATAGTTTTAAAGATAAATGGTGGATGAAGGAACAAGTAAAATACACAGCGCTGGTATCATCTGTCAAGTCAACAATGTAACACTCTATGGAAAAAAACAATGTGCCTTTCTTTATCTATGGATTACATGAAAAGGAGAATTAACATATATTCTAGAAGTTTCCTTAGAGACAAACTAACAGTGTAATATAGGCTATGGTATTGCTTTTGCCTCCAAAATAGTGGTATAAAATGATATCTTTGAGGCACATCATAAATTTGATTGTGGAGTGGACACTGTATGATACTAAGAAAACAATCCTTATTTACTCAGGTTGTGTCCCAATCTTCTAAGGCTGCTGTGTCAAAATACCAAAGACTGATTGCTTAAATGTCAGACTCTTACTTACAATTCTGGGTGCTGGAAGGCTATCCTAGAACCAGCATGGAGGGATGCTCTCAGGGAACTTCTTTCTGACTTGGAGAGGGTTGCATTCTCATTGTGGCCCAATCTCAGTGGATCTCAGGGTACATGCAGAGAGGGAGAGAGCTCTGGTGTCTCTTCCTATTGCTAGTAGAGCACTAAACCCAACATGAAAGCCCCACTTTATGCCCTCATCTAATCCTAATTACTTCCTGAAAGCCCACCCTTCAAATACCTTCTCATTGAGGAGCAAGACTTCAACATCTGAATTTGGGGAGGTCACAGATATTCACCTACAATATATGCTGTTAGGTGTGCTAACACCATTGTGGAGATTATATATATATAAAATATATATAATTATATATAAAATATATAATTATATATATAATTTTAAAATGCAAATGAAAACTACCCTGATGCCAGTCAGAATGGCAAAACTCAAGAATAAAAATAATAATGTGCTATAGAGGTTGTAGGGAGAAACAAACTCTTGTACATTGTTGGTGGAACTGCAGAATGGTGCAACCACTCTGGAAAGCAGTACGGATACTCCTCAAAAAAATAGGGATCGGGGGCTGGAGCAGTGGCTCAGCAGTTTCGATGCTTGCCTGCCAAGCACAAGGACCCAGGTTCAAGCCCCAGCACCAAGTACACAACTAAGTGTTAGAGCAACCAAGGCCATGTGAAAAACTAAATAAAGTTGTTTCTCTCTTTCTCTGTCTCTCTCTTTCTCACTGTCCCTCTCTCTTTATTAAAAAAAAATTAGGGATGGAACTGCTATCAACTATCCCACTCTTAGGTATTTTCCCAGAAGATATAAAGTGAACATGCCACAGTGACACAGCTACGTCAATATTTATTGCAGCACAATTCACAGTAGTAAAATTGTGAAATCAACTCAAATGCCAATGACTGGATGAGTGGATCAAGAAATTGTGATATATATATATATATATACACATATATATAATGGAATTCTACTTAGGTTTTTTTTTAATTAGTTGAATATGGACTTACAATTGAGGGTGAATCATTGTCAAACAATCAAGAATAAGTATATATTCACATAGTTAGGCAAGGCTGATGCCATTCCATGGTTTCCCCCCTTGAGTTCCCCATGGTTCTATGTTTCCCCCAGATGAACCCCTATGTTAATGAGCTTCCCATGGAGATCAGAGATCAGATATTTAAAATAATGGAATCATGCCCGTTGATGGTAAATGGGTAGAAATGGAGAAAATTATGCAAGATAAAATTAGCCAAACTCAGAAACTCAAAGGTGAATTTTCTCTCAAATGTGGAAGCTAGAATGAAATAAACGAAAGAGTGAGATAAGCCAAGTTTATATAACAGTTCATCAAAGTTGGGGTAACAAATGAACTGAGGGATCTTGGGTTATATTGGGGAGAGACAGGGAGGTTAGGTGGAATGGGGAGGATTTAGGTAGTAAAGGGGGGTTATAAATACAGTATCCTATACTTTGTGCCTCTGAGATATTGAATAGTTTCTATGCAGGTATTTAAAACTGGAAAATTTTAAAAAATTCAAATATATATATTTGTACATAATTGGGGAGGTGGCAAGTGGAGAAAAGAGACTGGGGAAACAGAGAAGTGGAGGGGGGGAATGATGGAGAAGGAAAGGGACCAAACTACACTGTCATAATGTGTGCATGTATGAATGTGTGAAAACAAATCCCTCCAATACGTAAAACTATAATGCACCAATAAAAAAAATACTTATTTGATAGACCTACATGCTGAAATATTTGCAGATGAAATAGTTGATAGTTTCTTAAATTCAGTCTATGAAACAAACAAAAAACAATACAGAGGAAACTAAAAAATGAAAGATTTGATTAAATAGCGTATGTAAAACATTGTGCCTCTACAAACAAAGGAATCTTTCTTAAACTTCACAGAATATTTTCACAATTCACACAGTTTCTTCACAGAGTATTTTACCAAAATTAATCCCACTGTTCATCTTAACTCCTTACAGATTTAAAAACTGTTTTCAGAGTACAAACATAATTTAGTAGAGATTAATAGTAATGAGAATAGTAATAGCAAAACAATCTATATAATATTTGGGTCAAGGAAGAAATAGAACTGTAAATTATAGTACATAAATTACAGTATAGTGCCTTCTGTGTGACAAGACTAATTTAGCTCATTTGTTCAGAAAAACAACTGATGTTTTGTGTCACAACATCAGTCCTGAATAACTCACTTCCTGTTTAAAATTATTTAAAATATTATAATCCAACTTCAAATTTCAGAAGAAATTATATAAGGAAGAGTGCAAGACCATTCTGGATTGAAGAGGACTCAGAGAAAGGGATGCCTTTGAATTATGTGTTTGGCAAAGTATTATATTTTTGTCCTTTCAGTTTTTATTCAGTTATGGATTTTTTTCCTCCGCTATTGAATTGAATTAAAATTTATCCAGAATATTTACACATTTTATACACATTTTATATTATTTTGTTAAAATCTTGTAAGGTTGTTCAAAAATAAATAAAAAAAAAGGAAAAAAAATTGTCAATCTTCCCATTTTGCTCTTCACTCAGATAATACAAGAATTCACTGATGAGGTATTTTTCAAGGGCGAGCCTGTAGTACTGGGGCAACCTGTGCTCGCCTTTTTTTTTTTTTTAATTGCTTTCTTACCTTTGCTTTCATTTGCTGGAATGTTTCAAACGGTGTTCATATTTGCCTGGCATTGTTAAAAAATATCTCTGTATTCTTTGGAACTGGGAGGTATATTAATCTTGTGCTTTCATGCAAATTCCCTGGCTGGATTCTTTGCTATTGCAGTTCCTGTGCAATATTTTCTTTTGCTCCAGTGTTTGCAACACCTGACGCCGTGGATTTTCAGCAATCCACTGCAAATAGCTAGTCTCTGTTGTCCCTTCATTATCTCCCAATGTTTTCCTGTTTTCTGGATAAGGGGCTAAATGGCTCTAGTCCAACTGTGTCTACTGTTGAGACAACCACACCTAGTCCCAGGATTCTCACTATGTTGTTTAATTCACATTGGAGAGTTCTTCGCAGACAAAGCTAGTCTCCTTTAACCCTCACCAGATTGTCTTTTATCTGTTTAGTTCTTTAGTTTACCGATGTGCTTTTCCAATATAATCTCCAAATTCTGAAAGAAAATATCAGTCTCTGATTTTAAACAATTGGAAGGCACAAAGACACACAACTGTCTTGGGGTGGGTTTGAATGAAAGTACAGTCTGTGCTCAAGCTAATGGTTGTCACAAAATCCACATTCTGCTAAAGCACCTTTGCCATAGGTTAAATCTGAAACCATTTCTCCAACTTTTTTGCATTGTGAAAAAAATTTTACGTGGTCTAACATGCACTTAAAAATGGATCCTTATAATGTTGCAACTTCAAATAGTTATGCTCTCTCCCACCTCATTACAACTTTAGAATAGATAAAATTAACACAGATTTTGCAAACAAGGAAAATCAAGGCACAGAGATTAGGAAAAATAGCTCAAATTCACACATCAAGGAAAATGCTGGAGCTTTCATTCAAATGTAGGCATTTTGATTCATGAGCCACGGTTTCGAATCACTAACCTGTATTATTTAAATTGTTGCCTAGCAACAATCTCTCTTTTACATTTTATGAGTTTGTGTCTGATATCTTCAATTGAACTTTAAACATCAAGGAAGTGAAGACTTTATTTTTTGATCATCACTCTTAAATTTTCATAGGAAAAAAATACAGAAATTGTGTTTGGGTATTTCCACTTAGTAGGGTACATAGTTATGGTATATCTCTCTTACAAATACTTAGAAAATGCGGGAAAATATGGAAAATCGTTTTAAATGAATACTCATGTTCAAAACTTTGAGTGGAAAGTGTCCATTATTGGAATAAAGAAGGAAACACAAGTCACAGAAGGGAGTGTAGTCCTAAAAAGTCAGTAGAGCATTAAAACCATGTAAGAGTTAGTAACTTGGCACAAAGCTTCAGATAACTTCCCAGAAAAATATTTGGTCTAGAAGCACAGCTACACCTTACCAACCCAGGAAAGCCAAAATTTATGATGAAATGGAAGGAATAGAATTTAGAAAACTTGTATCCTCCAGCAAAAGAAAAAAAAAACTCAATGGACATGGGGCATAGTTGGAAAGTCACCTACAAAATATAAATCTTTAAATATGAAAGTACATTGGCTCCTTAGCCACATACATAGAATTAAATTGCATTTAAATACATTAGTGAAATGATAGATCATGAAATAAAATAGTGAAAGTAAACAGTGGGAATAGGTAATTAACCTTCGGAAGAATTTAAACTGTGGCAGCGTTATATTCATGATAATAGACAGTAAGATTCTTGTCTTTTGGTAATTAGAGCAAAACCAAGATAATTTTGGACAACCAAAAAACTTTAGGTTCAGTATTCTCAAAATTTTGCTAAAGAAATGTTACAAAATGATACACTTAAAAATGGAACTTGAAAGAAAAGAGTCACAGAGCAAAGATGGACTAAGAAAAAATTTTTTTGGTTCTATAACTCTGATGGTATATTCATAGATCATAAAAAATACTGTATAGAATAGATTTTTTAAAAATGTTTATATGAATGTTATCATGCTGTCTTTGTGAACGTAAATTTTTCTTATTTTCACTCGACATTAATTTTTCTTCACTTCGTCTCTGCAAAACAAGAAAAGAAAATGAAACTGTGAAGTAACATATAAGGAATATTAACTCATTGGGTAACATTATCTATCTTTCAATTAAAAATCACTGAAGCAAAAACAACCAAATTTAAAAACTTATTAAACTCTAGGTAG
Source organism: Aplodontia rufa (assembly GCA_004027875.1). Lineage (NCBI taxonomy): Eukaryota > Metazoa > Chordata > Mammalia > Rodentia > Aplodontiidae > Aplodontia > Aplodontia rufa. Next base: position 52,214 of record PVKS010010947.1, read on the forward strand.
CAGCTATACAGGTTTTGTTATTTTACTGCAATGTATCATTTAAAAATATGTCAAAAATGAGCTGTTGCACAAAGAATAGAGAGGGGAAACAGAAAAACACAACTTCACAGTGCAGAAAGTTGCAGACACCAACTTGTTGAAGCAATGGGGTCAACACATTGGCAATGCTTTGTCACTATTATGCTCCCCTCATCCCATCTGAAGTGACAAGATCACCTCTTACATTTTCTTTCCCCAAACCTTACAACCTCAATCTAATTATGAGAATATGATATAATATGATAAACTCAAGTTAAGGGACATTCTATAGAAATCCTGCCTGACCAGTACTCCTGAAGAATGCCAAAGTAATAAAAAAAAATTGAAGACTGAGAAATCATCATAGACCAGAGGAATCTGGGAAGATATGAGAACTAGCATCAATGTGGTACCCAGATTAGATCTTGGAACAGAAAGACAGTGTTAGTGGTTAAACCAATGAAATCCAAGTACTAGTTGAGAGTTTTTTTAATGTAATGAACCAATGTCTATTTATTAGTTTTGACAAACGTAACAAAATCACGTAAGGAGTGTAAAAAACTTATCTCCATAACTATAAATCTAAAATGACTCCAAAACTCAATTTGCTAAGGAAATACAAAAGAATCTTTTAAAAATCAAAACTTCACTGAGATTCCACCTCACTCCTCTCAGAGTGGCAAAAATGAAGAATATGAACAATGACAGATGCTGGAGGGGCTATGAGAAAAGAGGAACACTGTCACACTGCTAGTGGGACTGCAAGCGTGTACAGCCACTCTGAAAAACAGTGAGGAGACGCCTCAAAACTCGAGGGCTGCAACTGCCTTACAACCCAGCTATCCCGTTCCTGGGTATTTTCCCAAAAGGGCTAGAATCAGATTATTACAGACATACAGCTTCATCAATGTTTTTAGTAGCTCAATTTACTATAGCTAAACTATGGAACCAAGCCAGATGCCCCTCACTGGATGAGTGGATTCAAAAACTGTGGTGCATAATACAATGGAATTCAAGTCTGCCATAAGAGAGAACAATGTCATGGCATTTGCAGCCAAATGGATGGAGATAGAAAATATTATGCTGAATGAAATATCCCAAACTCAGAGACTGAAGGGCTGAATGTTTTCTGTCATTTGTGGAAACTAGAATACAATTGGAAACAGACTGAAAGTTCTCTAACACAATAATAACCTCAACATGGGTAAATTATTACATGAGCAAGGGGAACCTTGCCTATGGCACTGGGGACCAAAGGGAGGGGAACAGGGTGAAAGGAGGGAATAGGAGGATCATCAAGGCAGCTGGAGGGAGGGAGTAGGGGGGTTATCAACCCAGTGGGGAACCTTGGACTTCCATGAGAAACCCAACTAACACGGGGGTGAAGTATGGGGAAACATGGCACTGAGGGGAACCCAAAGTGGGGAGAACATGGACTGGCATCAGCCTCAGCTTGCTCTATCATTATGCACATGCTCACAATTCTATGGCAATGACTCCCTCCTAATTGTAAGACTATATTGAATGAATGAATGAATAAATAAATAAATAAAAAGATTTATCAGCTGTAAAAAATTGTTTTAAATATAGGTAAACAAGATCACATTATTTTAGAATTGGATGTATATATTACACCTGAAGCATATGTGATATAGACATGAAAAAAGAGGAGAATCTTTTCATTTTGGACTGGGAAAATGTTAGCTAGTTAGCCTGAAATATTTAAATAATTAATCCTCAGGAAACGGCCTTCACTGAGATATTTAAAAGCCTAACATAGATTTCATAATTTGCTTCCCGTGGAGTATCTTTTAAGCTTGGATTGAGTTAGGAAATTACTTTTTCTTCCAGCAAGTTAAAGGCTATTAAACTATCACCATTGCCACAATGTTGGGCGCATCCCAGAGAATATGCAAACGAGTGACAAGCCCTGATGCTGATCAAACAGCAGAACAACACCGCACTGCGTCCACAGATGCGTTTCCAGATTAAAGCAGGCAGCTGGCATTTTACAGGGTACGTTGGGGAGAAACAATCTTCTTAGCAGTCTTGTAGAAAATGGTATTTAAAATCCAAACTGTGAATAACTGTTGATACAGAGAGCAGGAATTCTGATAAAGGGACCTGCTAACTCAGCACAGACTTCACCAGGTTTGCAACAGCAGAGTACATAAAGAAGAAAATATGCAAAACCAAAGGGACAAAGCCAAGGAGAGCAATGACAATTACATGAGCATCTCCAGTCGAAGGATTCCACCAGTTTCTTTGAAAAGACTAAATTAAAAACAAGTGCCTGAACTTTAATCTGTGTGTGAACATTTGTATTTAGGCATATCGTGGTTAGCTGTATATTGTTCTCATTCAGTTGCCCTCCCTCTTAAATCTCTTAATTTAATAATATGTCAAGTATAATTATGGATAGATACTTTATTGCTATTGTTTTTCCCTGAATGCTGACTTGCATAAAACAGATGCTAAGTAAACCTTTGTCCAACGACTGCATGAAGAATACCTGGGTTGGTGTGGCTGGCCACTGACTTCTCTGTGGTAGCAGGCAGTCTCCAAGGCAGTAGGGAAGGAAAGAGTGTCCCTGGACAACCTCCAGCAGAGCCCCTGGTAAACCCTCCTTGCTGGGCCAGCAGTCGCTTCTGGTGTTGTCAGCGGAGCTCCTGTTCGCTTTGAAGGGAAGATCCACCTCTGGGCCACGGTCTTAGTTCTGGCTATTCTAGTAAAGTGTGTAGACTTGGTGCTCAAGCAGCAGTCATTTCACTCCTCAGAGCTCAGGGCTAGAACTCGGATCGGGAGTTCTGGGGAGGACTCCCCCTGGCTGGCTCATGGCTACCTTCTCCCTTTGTGCTTTAAAGGTTTCTTCTCATTGCATGTGCAGGGGGAGAGGAAGTCCCTTGTGTCTTCCTCTTCCTGTAGGAGCACTGTTCCCATCATGAGGGTCTCACTCTCATGACCTCATCTAAAGCTACGCACCTTCAAGAGTCCCCTCCTCCAACATCACCACACTGGGGCTGCAGTTTTAACATGTGGGTTTTGGGAGATACAAATAGACTGTGGCAGCTGCTATCTGTTGCCAGCCTAAGGATCTGGAGACATGGTGGGCCAGGGCCACCGTCTTTTGTCGGGTAGGAGGTACTACAAAGTTCTGGTACTCTGATGTTGACCCAGTCCTGGGGTTTCCAATCAATTCACCTTCCTCTTTCCATCTTTCAGGGCATACTTTTTATCATCTCGGATATTATTATTTCCAGGAGTTTTAGTTGTACTTAGCAAGAAGCACTAGGGAAGAACAAGTTTCTGCTCCCATGTTCCGCTGGAAAACGCATGAATCTTGAGTTCCACAGAAAGCTCTGCTTGGTCCACCCTATTGCCATGAGTGTCTCACACTTACTCAAGCACCTGAAGTCCAGAAGTTTTCATTCTGCAATTCATAGAGTGCCAGAACTAGCCACCCTCTCCTCAGAGAGTTCCTGAGCTCAATATTACCTGCTAATAAAACTTACATACGAGCTCTTCTCTTGAGCTTCTTAATTACTTAAAGGTAGAGTTGCTCTATCAGTGTGCAAAAGGTGGAAAATGGCTTTTAAAGATCAAGTTTGGTCAATTTTTCTCTCATGCCTAGGCATAGAAGTGTGTTCTGAGTTGCCTCATTATAGAATTTTTCCCTCTCTCATAGGCGTGACTGAGGTTCTTAATTTTGATTTCTTATAATTTCATTCAGAGAATTAATCATCATTTGTGTGTGTGTGTGTGTGTGTGTGTATAAATGTTTTAACTGAGCTTTTTATGCTTGAAAAGAAGTGAAAATGACTATTTTGACTTATTACCTTCTGCCTGGTTAGGATAATCAAGCATTCAGCAAGTAAGAATAAAATTCGTAGGTAGTATAAATGAACAGGAGAAAGAGCTTCCAAACTCTCTTCCAAATGCAGAACACTTCCCACTCTCTTCTCTTCATTCTGCCCACTCCACCCACCCCATCCCTACTTTTAGACTATTCCTAAACCAGGAAGTAAAAGTTGTGAGTGGGCAGGGGTGGGGAGTGTGTATGTGTAACCAACAAGGGAATTTATTCTCTTGATGAATCATAATGATTGTACTATAATCACATCTTCCCACATGCAGTCCTGAATTCCTGTGCCAGGATTCAGATCCCTTTGCAAATGGGCAAGCTGGCTCCTTCTGTTGTCTTCACCAGCTTTTCAAGCAACATGATATGGTCAGAAAATTGGAGCTATAAAGAATCTTGAGATCATCAAATGTCAGCCTCTCACTTACGGAAGAGAAATGGAGGATCTAGAACACGATGGAAATCACTCACATTCACGTCCTGTTAGAGGCAGTGCAAGGGTTAGGGCTCTTATCTTTCAGCTCCTGTCCTGGTGCTTATTTCTGAAAGCAGGTTGTCTCATTTCAGTCGTAGCAGTCGTGAATGGCTGTGCTTTAATGCACAGTGATCAATAAGGACAGCAGACAAGAGCGTATCTCACTGCTGCTTAGGGCTACACAGATGTCCAAAAACAAACAAGCCTGCAAATGAATAAATGCTTGCTCTAGTAACAATTTACAACCTGAAACATGCACCTCATTCTTATGATTCCTGTAACTAGTACACTCTGTTCTCGCCTCTATATCATCTTCATCTTCTCTTTCTTTGGCTTATGGAATAATGTTTAGGGCATTTGTAGGGGTATTTGTCTTAATATTGAAACTCTTTCAATAGAATAGGACAGAGTATCTCATATCTGAAACCCATATTTTCAGAGCAGAGAAGAATCCACTATCCTGACCAAGGGAAATTTTCCCTTTTCCCTTTATATCTAGCTCTAACAGAGGCCTTACCATGCAGAAAATCCTCAGAAAAATATTTTTGAATGAATCTAATTAAGACATGTTTTATTCTAGGCTTTGTATATTGGAACAAAGCTATGGATGCAGATACTATTAGAGTAACTGTCAATAAGGACAGTGGTTCCCATAGATTAAAAGTGTGTCAGAACTTAAAATAGTGGATATCCCATCCCTCAAACACTAAGTGGTATCTGTAAGAAGTACAAAATTAATAATAGATAACTACTTGGGCAAAACATACCCTATAAAGCTAGGGCAAAGTAAAATTATATGTAAACAAATACTTATTGCTCATTTTTATATGGACCAAAATATAATCCTGTCTGATTACATAAAGAGTGATCACAGTCAAATGTGGGTAAATTCGTGTCAAATCAGACAAGATTTGAGTTCTAGCCATCGTGTGACTGTAGGCTGATTGCTCTAATATATAGCGTGAATGGAGCTTGTGCAGAGAAACGGGCAGGTTTAAAAGCGTTTCAGAGAGCAAGCTGGTTTGATGCAAGTTGGGCAACTGTAGAATGAAATCCATATAAAAGTGTTGCGAAGGAGCAAGCTCTGATGAAGGGAGTATTTCCAGGGCGACATAGAAGAGCTGAGGACATAGAATACATTATTGTAAGTGTTGCCTTTTCATAAAACTATGGATAAGTCTGAGAAGATGTTGAAAACCTTAGTTGAAAAGAGAAAATTCAACAAGATCATAATAACTATAATCAAATATCTGAAAAATGACCATGCAGAAATGAGACCAGACACATTGAAGATGGTGATGAAGGGCAGAACTTGGTCAGTGTGGGAAATTATATGAACAGATGTTTACATGAACATGAGGAAACAGTTTCCAATAGCTAAAGCAATTCAAGATCATAATGGCCTCATGTCCTAGTTGAGTCTTATTGCTAATTATGTTCAAGCAAGGGCTTAATTGTTTTCTTTTCTTTTTTTTTAAGAGAGAAGGACAGTGTGAGAGAGAGACAGACAAAGTGAATCAATTTTTATTGAGTTTTTCACATGGCTTTTGTTGCTTTGACATGTAGTTGTATATGTGTATGCTGGGGTTTAAACCCGTGTACTTGCGCATGCTGGGCAAGAGCTGTAACCGCCGAGCCCCCACGGCGGTTGAAGCCCAAAGGCTTCAATTCTTTTTTTTTTAAATTTTTTAAAAATTTTATTCGTTAAACATGGTCTTACAGTTAGGAGGGATTCATCATCAAGCAATCAAGATTAAAAGTGTAATGACAGAACAATCCAAGGCTGGTGCCATTC
>PVKS010010948.1:0-58384 GCA_004027875.1 Aplodontia rufa
TGTGTGTGTGTGTGTGTGTGTGTGTGTGTGTATGTATATTTGTATATATGTATAGATATATGTATAAAAGCTCATTTGTGGTAAGTGCTACAGAGAAAAATATGTCTTAGACACCATGACAAGCTGATAAGTTTCCCAAATGTATGTCTCCAGCCCAAACAAAGACCCATAGCTTTAGTCCTGTATGTCTAATAGGTCAACCAACTCATCATCTTGGAGTTAGAGCTCTTGAAAACTCCTCAGACTCAATATGTCCATGATTGTCCTCTTACACCATCCCTTCCTAGCTCATTTCTCATCCAATATCCCCCAATCAGGGAATATTTCTGACATCTATTATGCTAGTAAATTTAGGAGTCATCTAGAAACCTCCTTCCCTCTCCCATTTCTACTGTCATCTCTGAATCTTTCTACATCCTGTCTATTTTAACTCCTAGAACTTCAGAATCTGTCACTCTTTCATTTCCACCAGTATCTTATTAGCCCAAGGAACCATTATTTCTCACCTGTACTACTGCTGTGGTCCAATTGATCTCACTATTTCCATTCTGACCCTTTCCAACCTCCTTAACACACCAGCCTGAGTGACACTTTCAAAATACAAATATGATTGGGTTATGCACACATCCACTCCCACATTACATTTCTTTAATGCCTTTCAGTTCTTGTCATATATAAATCAAAACCATTCCTGTTTCCCTCCTGAGCCTCACTCCTTAGCAACTGTCCCTTCCTCTTTATATTCTGATCTATGGGCTTTCTTTTAATTCCTTAAATACACTGTACAATTTCCCACCACAAAACCTTTGCATATGTTATCCCTTCTGTCTGAGATGTTTCCTTCTCTCCATCTGATTAATGCCTGCTCATTCTTCAGATCTCCATTAAAGTAGCATGTCTAGGGCTGGGGATACAGCTCAATGGTAGAATGTTTGCCTGGCCTGAGTCCCTGGGTTTAATCACCAGTACTGCAAAACAAAAACAAAAACAAGCTAGCATTTCCAGATGGAAACTCTCCCTGACTTTCCAGACTGAGTTACATGCTCTTATAGAAGTATTTATCTGTTTTGGGGGCTCTTATCTCAATTCATAATCCAGTTAATGGTTTACATGAGAAATGTTGGCTGTATATTACGTGCTAGGCTCTTTTCTAAGTTCTGGTGATACAGTGGTGAGTAAAACACTAAAAATTCCCTCCTATGTATCAGCAATGGAGAAGAAAATTATTAATCAAATATACAAAAATGAGATATACAAGGCTGGAGTGTTGACTCATTGGTTACAGTTCTTGCCTGGCATGTATGAGGACGTAGGTTTGAATCCCAGCACCACATTCACAACAAAGTGTTAGAGCAATGAAAGTCACATGAAAAACTAATTAAAAATGATTCTCTCTCTCTCTCTCTCTCTCTCTCCTAAAAAATAAAGATATATAATAAGCCTGTTGGTGGTAAGTGCTACAGAGAAAAATCCAGCTGGGGAAGAAGATAGCAAGTGGCTGTGTATGTACACAAGCATATGCTGTTGTAAATAGGGAAGAATTGAAAAAGTAACATTTGAACTAGATCAGAATGTGAGCACTGCAAAAACCTATAAGAAGACTGCTCTAGATAGAGGGAAGAGTAATGGCAAAAACCCTGAGATAAAAGTATAGTCTCCATGCTTAAAGAAGGCTAGCATGGTTGGCCCAGAGAGTAAATGTGATGGAAGATTGTAGGAAATGAGGACAGATAGAGGGGCCAGGTCATATAGTGCCTGGAAGATCAATGCAAGAGCTTTGGCTTTCAGTCAGAATGAATGGGAAATAATTGTGCAATTTAAGAAAGGATGTGATAAAACATGTATCTTTAAGAGACTGAAATGACTGATGTATGGGGAATAAACTGTAGATGTGGGAGGGTAGAATGAGGGATATTAATTAGGAAATTGTCTGCACTAATCCAAGGAAGACATAATGGTTGCTTGATCAGGGTGGTAACAGTAGAAGTAATATCATTCTGGATATTTTTGAAGGAATGTCAACAGAACATATTAGCAGATTGAGTGTACTTTTAAGAGAAAGAAAAAAACAAGGACTACATTAAATTCATGTTGTGAGTAATTAAAAACTGCAATCTCCATTTATTGATATAAGCAGTCTGTGAGAGATACATATTGGGGAGGAAAGTTTAGGGGTCAGCCTGAGCATGGCTATTACTCACTAAGTGGAATCAGAGAATAGAGTTGAATCTGTAAATGTGGAGTTTGGGGGAGAAGTCAGGGTAGGATGACCAATTATTCTGGTGTGCAAGGAAACTGGGTTCCTAGGAAATACTAAAACCAAGAAAACTCTAGGCAAACTGAGATGAGTTGGTTATCCTAGTTCTGGGCTACAGATATGAACTTGTGAATCTTTATCACATAAATGCCATTTAAAGCCAGAAAGTTAGATAAGGTCACCCAGAGAGTAAGTGAATAAGAGAAGAGAATTTGTTTGAGGTGGTTGAGCACTTAGAGATGAGGAGATTAAGAATCACAGAAAAGGGTAAGAAAAAACAAGTCAGAGGAAAACCGACACCCCAACGCAGTGTCTTAGAAATCAACTAAAGAAAATGTTACTGGTAATGATGAACTGTGCCAAATATGGATGATAAATAAAATGAGGATAATTGACCATTGGATTTCACAGTGTGGGATTATTGGTAAGCTTGAAAAGGACTGTTTCCATGGAATTTGGGATGCAAAACTTTGATTGTAATAGGATCAAGAAAGAATAATTGTGACAGAGTATGTAGTGTGAAGGAGGATGGAGAAATAAGGTGGTAGCTAGAGAGGGATATACGATTGAGAGGGTTTTAGATAAGAAAATAAGCACCATGTTTGTAAAGTGTTGGGAAGTACCACCAGAACAAATGCTGAAGGAGAGAAATGGAAGAATTTCTGGAGTGCAGACCTTGTGCAGACTCTCAGTAGTTTAGATAAGAGCACAGATAAAATTAGGCAGGTAGCTGTGAAGAATTTAAGTTCTTTTCTGATGCCTCCATCTTTTCATTGAAGAGGGGAGTTAGGTAATTAGACAAGAGTGGCAGGTATGAATGGGGTGAAAGTTCTTAAGTTTAGAGTGAGGAAAGAGGGACAGATAACTATATGACTCCCTTAAGAGAGAGAGAGAGAGAGAGAGAGAGAGAGAGAGAGAGTTGGAGAGTGAGAGTATAGGGGTGAGGGGGAAGGGAAGGAAAAAATTTGGAGGAGGAGCAAAGAGACCAGGGTTCTTACCTCCAGGCCTAGAGAGATAAGCAACCTTCAACTGAGAGGTTTGGAGATAAAACAGTCATCATGAGAGAGGTCTGGAGAGGAAACAAAGTCCTCAGGGAAGAGGTGACTTTCAGTTGGAGCACAAAGGTGACAGGAACATATGTGGACATTTTGAAGTTATTAGCATTTTAATGATGATGAACTGAGCATTTTTAAGGGGACAGTGAATGGGTTGGAAGAGTTGAAGATGGTGGTGTGAGCTGAAGTCACAGCCTTGAGACATGAGGGTTTGTGTGTGTGGAGTCTCTTGAGAGGCCTAAGCTTTTTATGCTGACTGAAACAAGCAGGGGTAGAATGTTGATAGTGGTGTAGAGTCTGTAAGTCTCTTTGGGAGAGCCTCCTCTCTTTTCCTTCCCAAGGAGGGGAGGATTAAGGAAGGGACTTACCGTGAGCATGAATGGTTCTGGGCCCATCTCCTCACTCCCATGTAAGCAATGATGCTTCCCTGCCCCGAGTGTGGTTCTTTTCTTAGTGTCCATCACCCCCACTGCATGATGAGCTCCCTGAAGGCAGGAACTCTTTACTTTTGCATCTCCACTGCCATAAACAGTGCCTGACACAGAAGAGTCAAATAAATATATGTTGAACAAATAAATAAGGGAAGGATGAAAGGCTGTGTGATCCATACAAGCAGTGGTGTGTAATGAGGCTGCCTATCAAAGGAAATAATTCCCAGAACAAAGAGAGAAATACTCTCCCTCTACTCCTGGTAGGTGGTGTGTACCTATAGGACTCCATTCTTTCTAGCCACCACATTTTTAAAAGGATGTAGTTCACTTCTTAGAAACATTGGAGAGATGTGCTGGGCAACTTCGTTTCCCAGAGAGATAATATTTTATCTTAGATGCCCTCAAGTACTGGGAGATTTGTAATAAAGACATTTGCAGAAATAAGTCAATGGAAATTTCATGGAAATACAAAAATAGCCCTAAGTGTGGGCGTCATTAGGGACAAAATACACTTTGGAAACTAGGTTATACTGTGGCTCCCTCAGTGTCTGAAGACAGAGTCAATTCTTCATCTTAATGGTGATTCAGCTCCTTTCTACCAGTCAGTTATATTACCCTTTACCTTAAAAATAATTTTTCCTGCTTCACACTTGCTGATGGTTTCAGCATACTCATTGTTTCTGCTTAGTTGCACAGTAATGCTCTGTGCATTTTAGGCTGAGCTTCCTCATCTTCCCTTATTGTACCCATCCAGATATTCCACAACCTCTTTGCACACCTCTCTTGATATTCTAATTCATCCCTTTGACTTTCTTTCTCTATTTGTGGCTTTAAAAAGATGCTTCCCAATAGTTTACTCCCCTATTAGACTGTTTGTTAGAGGAGGTTACAATTTCTTATTTGATGACAATTGATCCTTCCATGGTGCCTTTTCTTTTCTTTTTTTTTTTTTTTAAATAACTTTATTTAGTTTTTCACATGGCCTTAGTTGCTCCAACACTCAGTTGTATACGTGGGGCTAGGGTTTGAACCCGGGTCCTCGTGCTTGCCAGGCAAGCACCGAAACTGCTGAGCCACCGCTCCAGCCCCCCATGGTTCCTTTTCTAAGCTCTGTGCCTTGACCAGAAGAAGCAGGCAGACATGGGTGGTGGTGTCCTTTCCTTCCCATATAAGTCTCTCCTGCTCTTCAAGAAGATATTGTAATTTTCCTTGTGACAACTAAGATGTCAATCTTTTGTTTTAGGAAATTTCTCTCATTCTCCAGGTTAATAGGCCTGTTTTCCTCAATTTTGTTTCCAATCTTCTTTTGTTCTTCTTTAAATAAAGTGGAAACACTTTTTAAACCACTGAAGTACCTACTTGATTTCCTAAGCAAATCTGAGTTCTAGAGGAAGAGTGTTGCACACAATGTTTTAGTTGCCTTCTCAGCCTTTGGACTGATGTTGGTGTTATTTCTCTGCTCTATCCCAATATCCATATGTATATCTAAATACTTGTTAGACACACTGATGTACAGCATTGATGTAGTATCCCATGGGAAGGTTAAACTAATCTTCCCCTTTATATCCTTCCATATTCCACCTAACCAGAAACTCAAGCCCTCAATTTGTATTTGTCTTCCACTACTTGCCTCTTGATCTTACTCTGCACAATTAACAGTTGTCTAATCTTAAATATTTAACAAATATGCCTCTTCTCCCCATTCTCTTTACCACTCCCCCAATTCAGTTTCCTGGCGTCTCTCACAGCCAGTACGGTGACATCACTGCAGACTCTGCCTTGGTGCTCTACCTGTCTAATCCCATCTCTATATTTTGGAGGAATTTATAAGGTATAAGCATAGTTATTCACTTCTTGGACTGATAACTTTCAATGGATATCTATTACCTCTAGTATAAAGTTATCATTGCATATAAAACTCCTCATAATTTAGCCTCTGACACTTTCTCTGGCCTCAGATCCCCAATCCTAGGCCATTCAATTGTACCCTCATTCCATCAGAAACAAATAATTGGCAGATACAAATCTACCACACCCTTTCATACCTTCCTGTCTGTTGTGTTGCTAAATTTGTCAGTATGCCCTTTTTCCCAAGGTTAACCTGGTAGAATCTAGTTCTTCCATCGTGACTCGACTCAAACAATTCTGATTCATGGATGTTTTGTTGTTCTGTTCTAGGGAAACTGAACCCTTCCTAATCCCATTTTATTGCATTTATCTCACTGCAATTACTAGTATTCATACGTGCCTCCTTATTAAACTGAGAATTCCCTGATGGCAGTATCTACATCTTATTATTTTTGTGTCTTGTGTACCTCGGTGTCTAGAGAACCTGACCCATCACAAGTGTTCAATGGTTGGAAAATGAATGAAACTCAACTGATTTTTTCTAATTTCTTCTTATCAGAGTTTCTTAAACGGAAAAGGGGAAAGGGAGTTAGAGAAATTAATTTTAACTCGCACATAACTTGTAGCATGAGCATTTAGAAGATTATAGAATGGGAAAGGTGAAGAGAGATGGTATCAATTGGGAATTGCTAGATGAAAATATTTGTGAGGCTCAAGATTTAAAGGATGTGGAGAGTTCGGTCTGCCTTTGTATTTGCCTTATTATTTCAGTAGGATGTAGGCTTGTTACCGAACATGACAGAGGAGTTAGAGAATTTCAGGAAAGGAAAGAAGCAGCAGCCATGAAACATATTTCAAAATCCTCACGTATACCCGCCTATGGCTTGTTCTGTCTGGACCTCTGTTTTCTTCACCAGAGAGGGGGAATATACCAAGTCATGTGAGGATTACAGAACTAGTTCTGTGGACACTTCAGGCAAATTTTTATGGTTTCTTCCTTAAAGGTTGTGCAGTTCAAGAAAAAGTGCTTACTCTTCCTGTCTTGCTTTTCACATTGGATTGAGGTCAAAAATACTTCTCAGGCAACAGCTGTTGTTAATTATAGAGAAACTGTTTTATGGCTGCCCAGACAGAACATTTTTATATTTGAAATGATGATATATTGGTAGACAACTTCTTTCTCTGCTTTACCCAGTTCTAATTTTCCTACTTTTAGTTGTATTATTTTTTCCATGGGAGACACCACCCCTGCCTCACTAACCCATCACATGTACCTTTCTTGTTAGTTAAAGGCTCCACCAAGGCCAATTCAGACTCTGATCTTTGGTCTCTGAGCTGTTGACTTGTCTGAAATAAGCTGTAAAGCACTTAGCAGGTCACTCTGGAATCTAGAAGAGAGAGAATAGTCCATTAAATAGTGTACTGATTGCTTTCAGAGTCTCTGGCATGCGTTGACAATAAATTGTCTCGGTATATGTCATTAAATATACTCAACTTGTGTCTGTGGTGGCCTGCCCTGTGTTCTTGTCAGAAGGAATTTTTAAAAAAATACTTAGGCGTCTTGTTTGTTGTGCAATATGTCAAGCATGTCCACCTATGCTAACTTATTTGAGCTTCATCAGAAGTCAGTAATGTAATATTTTCAGATTTTACAGATATAGAAAACGGTTGACTCAAGTCATTGCTGTAAATGGCAGAACAGGACTCTGGCATGGCTTCTGTCAAAACTCATGCCCTTGCAATATAGATGCCAAGCAGGGAGCTCATGGTGATTTGCACCAGGATGTAAGATATATCTGAAGATGTGGTTACCATACCCCACCCCTCATTCCAGTCTTAATCCTAAACCTTCAGTTTTTGGCCTTCTATCAGAAAATGACATCTTTAAGTCCACGAGAAGCCCAACTGTACGCAGGCAGGCAGAGAAGAAGAGAAAATTAAAGATTAATACACATGTATGTGCTTATTTCTATCTGTAACATGAGGGTGAAGCAGAGGAGACATGGGAGTGGGGAGTGGTTGAAGGGGTGAGATCCTGGACTAAGATCAGTCTTAACTTACTTTGTCAATATGCATCTATGCATGAATATGTAACAATGAATCCCTCCAATATGTAAGACTGTGTTGAATGAATAAAAAAATTTTAAAAAAGAAAATAACATCTTTACTTGACCTTTGAGATTGAAAAATCTGTCTTCTGGTGCTTCATGATCATGTTGGCGTTCTTTTCTTTTAACTCCTGGAGGAAAGAAATATTCAATTATGTCATAGTGTCAGAAAACAGAATTTAGATTCACTCTAGCCTCTGATGCTTCTTCGGTGCATAAACTTGGATAAATTATCAATCTCCTTGGGACTCAATTTCTTCCATTGCAGAATCAATAGACTGAGTGAAATTCTCTAAATGCTGTTTCCTGCTCTGATAGCAAGTTTTTCCCTGAGAATTAATGAAATATTCATATTAACATGAAGGTATCAAGTTATCATTTACAAAAATAAAAATAAAAACACTCATTATGGTAATTAAAACTCAACAAGTATAAGTAACTTTGCCAAAATCACAGAGCTAACAGTTGATTAATCATACATTTGAACCCAGGCAGTTACTAGAGTATAAAAATCAAATCCTTTTAATGTAGCACATAAATACCCCATGAGTTAGGCCAGTTTACCTCTCCAGACTTAACTCTCATGCTCCAACAATATTTACTAGAAACCAATGTGTTTGTAGATTCCCTGAGCAAATCACAAATAGGGTGTACACTGGATTTTACTTGTTTCATGTCTCTGGGCCTCTGCCATGTTCTTAGAAAGAATGCATATTTTCCAATATCTAAAATGTGCTAATAAATCTCTTGAATTTAGTTGAATGGAATGATGCCAAGCACAAGATTTTACCCATGCATTTCTCAAGATGTTTCTAAGTGTGGTTATATTCACATCCTCATTTCACAAATGGAGAAATGTAGGCTGTCTAACCAAAGATAGAACCTCAAAATCCTGTCCATGTTCAGGAGTCTAGAAAGAGTTCTCTATGAACTCACTTCCCTTTGTGACTAAGCCCTCTCCAATACACTATGTTGCTCAAATTATTCTGACTAAGATCTCAATGCTTCCCACCCCCTCAAAATTCAATATACACTCTCTGCTCTCTCTTTACTTGATTTCCCTGAGTGATTATTCTCTCCATTTGAAATTTTCTTTCCCTGGCTTCTGTAAGACCTAATATACTGTAACACATGATCTAGTTTTCTTTATACCCCATGTGGCCAACCCTCCTAATCCCCACTTGGGAGATCTTCCTCCACTTAGCAATGTTGAGTTCTTCAAATTCTTGTTTATTTCTAATCTCATGTTCTTTTTCTATGAACTCTGTATTATGTTACACGAATGACCTGCAGATTGGTTTCTTCAACAAAGACCAAAGTCATACATCACTTTTTACTTGATATCCCCTTTTGAATGCCTTTTATGCATCTCGGTTTTCACATGTCTGAATTGGAACTCATTTTCTTTTTTTTAATTTACGTTTATTAGTGCATTGTGGTTTTACATAATGATGGTATTAGTTGTCACGTATTCCTAGATGCACACAATTCAGCAATACAATTTGTTCAATACCCCTCCACATTCATCCCTCTACCTCCTTCCTCCTGTCCCCTGATCCCTTGCCTTGCTTCTGGGTCCTATATTGTTCCTAAAAATCCCAAATACAGTGACATAATTCTTATACATATGAAGAACATTTTTTATATATATGGCCATTGTATATACATTGACATTTATAACTGCTTGGAATGTACCTTGCTTTATCTTAATTCCAACATTTACCTTTCTCCTCCCTTCCTATCTGGAACTCATTTTCTTATTCCTGAAATTTACTCTTTCTCTGGAATTCTCAATCTACTCATCACCACTCCTCCTGATCACTCATGACAAAAAATGTTAGCATTACCCTTGACCCTTGTCTCCTTTTTGAAAACATCTGTCAATACTCTTGTAGATGAATCTAGAACCTGTCTACCTCTCCATTTTTCTCCTGCTTTTCTTCTGGTTCAGCTGCCACCATCTCTTGTCTGAACTGGAGCAGTGGTCTCCCAGCCAGGCTTTGCTCTCATACCCCATCCTCTTGTTTTGCTCGTCTCCTCCAGTCTTGTCTATTTCCAGACCACTGTTTTTTTTTCTCTCTTTGTTCTTATTTATTTATTTTAGAGAGAGACATGGGGAAGAGTGAGAGAGAGAGAGAGAAAAAATCAATCTTATTTATTTTTTCCATCTGGCCTTTGTTTCTCTGACACTTATTGTATATGTGGTGCTAGGGTTTGAACCCAGGTCCCCGTGCATGCCAGGCAAGTGCTCCAACCACTGCGCTGAGCCAACGCTCCAGCCCCCTAACTGGTTTTTAAAAACAAAAATTTTATCATGTTATATCTCTGATTTGAATCTTAAAATACTCCCATTTTTTAGGATAAAACAGAAAATCTTTGACATGAGTCACAAGACCCTGCACAACCTGGCTCTTAATGTTTCCACTTCTTCAAAGCATCTCCATTTTAGCAGTAATCACACTTATAATTATATTATTTATATGCTCTTTGTTCCTTTATAAGCTATCTTCCCCACTAGAATGTAAATTTCATGAGATCAATGTCCAGCTCTCTCTCTTTTGCCTTATGTGCAAAAGATAGTCAATAAATACTTGTTGGATGAATTAATGAACTAATTAGTGACAGCTTCTTCTTTTTGGTACACTAAAAATAGACCTCTTTTGGGGCCCTCTGCCTCCAGGGTATTCTCCCAATGCAAACATTTTAAAAAATTCTTATGTTTAGGAATTGAATATAGACAAATCATATCCCAAATTGTTCACTTTTTCTTTCTATCATTTATTTATTGCTCCATAAAACCCAAGTATGTGCTGAGCATGGGAATAACAGAAGTGAATAACAGGAAGGTAACAGTGGGTGAAAAAGAGCCACAGAACATATGAGATTGATTTTAATCTTTTATTTTTTATTTTTTTTGAAAGAGAGAAACAACTTTATTTAGTTTTTCACATGGTCTTAGTTGCTCCAACACTCAGTTGTGTATGTGGTGCTGGGGTTTGAACCCGGGTCCTCGTGCTTGCCAGGCAAGCGCTGAAACTGCTGAGCCATCACTCCAGCCCCTGATTTTAATCTTTTAGATCAAATATTTAATAATTTGAGTAACATCATGCTGGGATATCTCTCTGAGATTTGAAAGATGATTTCTGTGGTTTCTGCTATGAAGAAGGTGGGGCAACCCAAACTTTTCTGCTGTGTGCTCTATAAGTTTGGGGAGGAAAGACTTTTCAGCCTGCAAATGCCCTAAAAGGCACCAATGCCTCTGCTGAATGTGGGTCCATTTCCACTGTGATGAGCTCTAAAGAGCTGGTCTAGTCCTTTAGGGAAGGGCTGTTGTGTTGGCTGTTGTCCTCAGCTTGGTTATCTTGGCTGTCGCCTACAGACATGTTGTGCTGTAAGCCCTGTCTAATATGGTAAGGAATCTGACCTGCATTGTTGTGAAGCCAGTTGTTTCCTCATGCTGGAGGCAATGAAAGCTTATAAAATTCAACTAAAGAATGGATTTTATCATTATTTTTACTCTCTGTTTTTCTTTTCAAACTGTCTTCCGGTAGGGAATTTACATTTCCCCATGAAAATTCCAGGAGATCAGTGGAAGATGGCCAGTATTAGTAATAGGCTGAATTAAACACTGGCCATTACTTTGTTTTCTGTGTTAGGTAATCCTGAGCATGAGACTGCATAACTGTCTCATATCACCGTGATTCAGCATTTTTAGGGAGTGTGCACCGGACAATATTGAAAGTAAGTGGACAGTTTGGTAATGGTGGGTAAAAGAAAATTAAGATATGTATATTTAACTAAAAAGTTTCTATGTTAAAAATGTTAGAACTGTCAGGAATTCACACATCATGATTCTTATGTGTATGTTACTGTTTTTAATCCCCAGCACACTAGAACTCGAATACTGGAGAGTTAGCAAAGTACTTATGAAGAAATATCTAGGGCTCTGTGTTTGCTCATACTTTCATCTATTTTAATCTAAAAATCTTGGACTCAGGAAATCAATGCAAAGTGTTCCTGAATAAGTGAAAATGTGTAACTTTAACACAGCATTAATATTTTATTGTACTAAGAATATTTAGTGAGAAGAAGTTGACTCGGGTTTCTGTAAACATTATGGGTTTTTGTAGGTTAAACAAAATATGTAGTAGGAAAGTACTGCAAATTCCGAGACCAAAATCTAAGGCAAAGTTCAAATCCCTTCATCTTTTTTATTCCCCCTTGGCAGACTGTGTTTCAATTCAACCACAGTGCTGATCCTACCCGGAGACTCTAAGTGCTTTTTTATTAAAATCTTTATTTAAATCAGATTTAAACTGTGAAAAGCTTTTTTCTAGGAAGAAAATTAAGAGACCACAGCATTATAATATATTTAAATATTTTCCCAGAATCACCATTTAGAATCAATTAATCTAGAAAACCTATGATATCCAAAACATTTGATTACCGAGAGAGCCTATTTAAGTGTATTTTCTAGATAAACTTTTAAGTATGAGAGTTCTTTGAGCTTGAGTCTGCATAGTTGAAATCTTTGTGAAATAAAGCTTTTCCTTTACTACATTGGGTGGGTAGTGTAGAGTAACCACAGTAGAATCTCCAGGGCTGATCTCCTGAACCGGGCCTGAGGAGCACTTCTGGCCTGGGGTACTACCATGCATCCATGTGCAAATGGATCCCTCCTCAGATGCCCACATTCCCAGACCACCCCTTCTCTCCTGCTCAGACTGACTTCAGAATTCCAGGTGCACTAAACCACACTTCGTGGAAAGAAAAACTGGTGTGTTTTTCTTTTTCTTTATCATGTTTCCCAGGGTCTCTTTTGGCAACTTTGATGGCAGGGGAAGTGCTGGACACTGTTGAGATTGGCCCAGGTGCAATTGCCACCAGCTTTCTTCCCTGCCTTCCTTCTGGCTACTTGTGCCAAAGCAACTCAGGATAAAAGTCGTTTTCAGTATTTGCTTAATTTTTTTCTTTTGGTTAAAGACATGGAAATTTAGAAGAGAGAAACCACTAAATGAAATCATTAAGGCTGAATGTGCTGAGTGTGCTGCTGGAGGAAGGGAGGGTGACTGCAGTGAGAGGGCCAAGCTGCTGGCAGGACAGGGACAGCTGCTCTTCAGCAGGGGGAGGTTAGAGTTCCAAGATAGAAACTGAGTTCTTCAACTCCTCCAAGGTTGAGGAAAAGGAGGGAAACAGTACAGGGAAAGAATATTCAGAGAATAATTCTTAAAAATGATACATGTAGGAAGGGACCCATGGTTTGATCCGCACAGAACATACTGCATGTGTCATCACGTCCCACTGTAGCTCATGAAAGTATATCATCACTGCAAAGAGATTAAGGGGTATTGGAAGGCTTTACCTGATGCCCTCTGTCTTCCTGGGAAAGGCTATATTCTCTGTGAGGAGATGATTATCAGAATTGAGGAAAAAGGCTATGGAGGTAGCCAGGAACAGTTAACCTTTAAAGGCTGAGTGTTGATGAAGAAGTTAAAAGGCAAAGAGAAGAGATGTTACTGGTCTTTCCGTGGTTAGTAGCACACTGTGACTTACAAACATTGGGTCAGAAGCAGGTGTGGACCCATTTTCCATATCCATCTTTAAGAAAAATAATACAAAATTACCAATACCAAGAGCAAAAGTAAATATTTAGAATGGAAAAGGAAATCACAACCAATTACAAGAATTTACTTTTGCTATTTGAAATAAATGTGTGAGCATGGGACCAGTCATTGCCTGTACTCCTCTGAGGGCTTTGGAAAGAACCCTTGTAGAAAGGAAGTTAAAACTTAAAGCTTCGTGATAAATCCACCTCTAGTTGTAAGGATGTAAGTGACACCAAGAGTAGAGGTCTGGTCTGCACAGCATCACATTTTAGGCAGCTTCCTAAGGGCACTTTTATGAAAGAAATTGATGGTTGCTGTGACAATTTTGGCCTCAAAACACTCCAAAAACACTAAAAAAACCTGTAACTCGGATTTTTTCCTCTAACTTGTATATGAAAATGCTTTAAAAACTTGTAATGTTCTTCCCTAATGGTAGTACTTTTTTCTTTTACATTCTGCAAAACCCATTACATCTCAACCAATAATCAAATTTATAAATGCCTTCAATGAACACATTTATTTTTACCTTGGATTTTAACTTAGATTTTGTTTATAATTACTATGTAATAAAGCCCTTAATTTTGCCTAGAATACTTTTTTGCTTTCTATGTTCCATATTTGAGACAAAATTATTGCTTTAATCATCATGGTAAAATGACTCATCCTCAGTCTTTGAAGATTTTACTACTGTAGACTTTTAGTCTTTCATTTTCTTTCTTCTTTCTTTTCGTGTTTTTTTTTTTTTTTTTTTTGGTAGCAGGGATTGAACCTAGGGGTATTTAATCACTGAGCCACATGCCTAGACCATTTTATTTTGAGATAACATCTCGCTAAATTACCTAGAGCCTCATTAAGTTGCTGAGGCTAGCTTTGAACTTGTGATCCTCCTGACTCAGCCTTCTGAGCCACTGGGAGCCACCACACCCGCTGCTTTCATCTTCTTAATTCCCTTAATAATATACAGTTCTGATCATTGTGCTTTTCAGATTGATCCTTGTGTTAAGGTATGTTACTGAAACTATAGTCAATATTACATGGAAGAAAATGTAAACATTTTACATATGTAACACTATTGCTATAAAAATAGTTTCGTAAATTGTTGTGTGTGTGTGTGCGTGTGCGTGTGTGTGTGTGTGTGTGTGTGTTTTCCAATTCCCTTGCAGTGCTTGCTCATCATTTGGTTGTTTGGTTGCCACAATGAGCAGGGATTTTTTTTTTTTAGCTTGACATCTCTTTTAGATTTCCTTTAATAGTAATCAACTGGAATCAGAGGAGAAAATTTGATTAGGATAGTCCAGTATGCAGAAGAAGTTTGGGCTAGTGAGCAAACACATGCAAAGTCCTAAGGGAAGAAGATGAGTGTAGTGGACAGAAAGTGATAGAAAGGGATGGGGCTGCATTATGAAAAGAATCATTTGAGAGACCAAAAGACCAGCAAAGTCACAAAATATGGAGCATTGGTTAATTGACAAGATAAGAGGTTATGATCCTAGAAAAAAGCAGGAAGTTGGCACTAGGCTGACATAATGAAGTTAGAGCTGCACCTTGTAATAAGGTCCAAGGATTTTCATTTGATGAGGGGCCAGTGTGGGCTGGCATAGGAGGCCAGATGATCAACTAGATAGACTAGTGAGGCAGCCATTAAAGGGGTGGTTCTCCAGCAGAGTGCACGTCCCAATCTTTTAAAGCATGTTAATACCTGGGTCCCATAGGACAGTTATATCAGGATCTGGAGGTGAGTCGAGGCATTGGCAAGTCTAAAATCATTCCAGGTGGCTCCTGTACATGCAGATTGGAGAACTTTGGGTTGCAGCTGTTGTTTGGGCCTAGAGAAGTTAGGATACCCCTGCTGGTCCATCTGGCTCCATCCTTCATCAATTAAAACAACACATTTGGAAGCAAGATCTAGGTCAAAGCAGTTTTAAAATTCCCTTTGTGCTTCCATTGTGCAACCATGTTGAGGAAACACTGAATTAGAGGGATTGTGTTCTTTGATCTACTAATTGGGTAATCACTAATTGGGTGAAATTATGATATGTGATAGGCCTTGTGTATTAAAATAATATTTTAAGTCTTGAAGTTTAAAGAACAGAAAGGAATATGGATGCTTATTGTCTTATTTCTCATGTTTTCATATGCCCTTGTAATTTAATAAAATAAGAACTACAAAATTTTGAAACCTCGGGGAGACCTCAGAGAGGTAACCTAGCTCCCTCCTTTTACATGTGAGAAGAGCCCCAGAAAGGGTTGTTGAATTGTTCACGATCACTTACGTGGTTAATAACAGACCTAGAGTACTCGGACCAGTGTTTTTCAATTTCTTTCTACTGTACAATGCTGGCTTCATTAAAACCCTTAGCTCTGTGCTGGAGTGGTAGCTCAGCGGTTGGAGTGCTTGTCTGGCATGCAGGAGGACCCAGGTTTGAACCCCAGCACCACATACAAAACTAAGTGTCAGAGAAAGACCTGATGAAAAAATTAATAAAATTGATTCTCTTTAAAACAACAAACAAACAAACAAACAAACAAATGAACATAAAGCCTCTTAGTTCTGAAATGGGAAACATCAGCAGGGATATAACCCAATTTATAAAATCTACCAAGTACATGGATATGGTCAAGGTGAACTTGTCCACAAGACTCTAGAACACCCGAAATAAAAGGCATCTTAAAGCATGAAACTGTTTTCTTACAAGGAAAAAAATTAAACTATTTTTTAAAAATGAACACTAACCATAGTATTTAAGTTAGTGGCCAAGAGAATTCTTCAAGCCGAAAAGGCAGCCATTGGGTAGTTACTCTGTTTATTTAGGAAGACTAGAATTTTTTGGGTTTCTAGACCTGGGAAAATATGTGGGTTTCTTAAGGTCATCTACTAAACTGTAAAAGGAAATTTTGCAATCAGTACTTAGCCCTTCAATCATGTGGCTCTCATGTGTTTTCAAATTCCTTCTGTTGTTTGGTCCAATTCCTGAACTAACCCAACATAGAAAAATCAGAATAAAAGCAGTTTTATTTGGGGGATAAAGTGAACTGCATATGATTATATTGTTTCTTATGCACACTTCCTTGTGTATCCATATACTTTAGTTTCAGTGTATGATCTTTGCAAAAAAGTATAGTGAGCACATCCCACTTACTCAGGGTAATACATCCTTTAGGAAGCTGCTTGTTAGCTGCTAAGGGTGGTGGTGTGTTCCCAGCCATTTCCTGGTCCATATCTTTGCCAGTGACTATGGTGAAAACACTAGAGAATATTGATGAAGCCTAAAATAATTTTAAGTAGAGAAAGTAAATAAATTAGATCATAGGATCAGATTTCAGAAAGGTCTCCAAAGGCTGGAATAAGTGGCTGAAATCTAAACAGATATAATTCAGTGGGGAGAGAATAGAAGTCCATGTGTTCGAACTTAATACATCAATATAGAAGAGAAAAGTGTTTCCTTACAGCATTTGAAGGGCTATTATTAAAAGAATTTCTCAGACTACGGTCCATAGGTGTCTGTAATCCCCAGAAACTGTTTACAAAACATTTTACACATGTCTACGTTTTTTTTCTGGAGACAGGTTCCATTATTTTTAAGTGATCAAAGTAAGAAAAACCAAATTAGATTGAAAAGTTAATTCCTACAGAAAACTAGAGTTAGATTTAATGCTGTCCAAAGATGGAATGAGCTACTAAAGAGGTTTCAAATTTCCACATCATTTGGCAAGAATATAATAGAGCGGATTTAATCAACAGATGGGTGGCTGAAATGCATTTTTATGTTTCCACAAAACAAATGACTATACACATGGAGAGGATGCCTGAGTACAATGAGACTGAGTGCTGATGGAGTTCGGAAATCTCCCAGCACTGAGGCCCTGAACAGAGAGGCGCTAAGTGATGACAGGAATTGTGGGTGGGGGAGAGAACTCCTCTGGGAAGATTTTGGTTACAGATGATAATACCAAAAGGGTGCCCTAGTTGTTTTGTTTTATACCTGAGTCCAAAGGAGGACTGATTCTACAGTTAAGTCATTTATAGCATCTGATAGACAACACACCACGAACTATTACTATAGGAAAGTCGGTAATGCTAAGATTTTGGACTGTACAGTTGGGTTGACTAAATCTCATTTCATCCTTCATATTTACTAGCCATGTGTGACCTTGGAGAGATTACATAGTCAATCTGTGCTTTATGTCCTTAAATGTAAAATACGAATGATGGTAATATCAACATTACTGTTGGGAAAATCAAATAAACTTAGGAAGTCAGGTAAAGAATTTAAAACCATGTTCAAGAATGGTAGCCGAATGAATGTTGTTATTTCTAGTTGTTGGCTAAAAATAATTAAATTATATTATAAACAGTTATTTATTTTCTGTATGATGTAGGGGAAGTCCCCCCCACCCCGGGCTTTATGCTTCCAATCTACAAAATGGTGAATACTGTTACAGTAGACAAAGATAATACCCCATCCAGTACTGCTTTTTAACAAATGCAAAAGTCAAAGTATCCTGCAAGGCCTTGTAGGAAGCAGAGTTCAACAATCATTTTATAAATTTAGACTTGCTAGCACACTAGTTATTAATTTAGGCGTAATCTTGTAGCTTAGGTTTGGAAATGATCAGCAAAGTGTACCATAAGCTCCAGCATTGTTGTTTTTTTTTAAGACACAGAAAGAGAGAAACAATTTTTATTTAGTTTTCATGTCGCTTTCGTTGCTCTGACACTTCGTTGTATATGTGGTGCTGGGGTTTGAGCCTGCATCCTTGTACATGCCAGGCAAGCATCTTGACTGCTGAGCCACCACTCCAGTGCCCAGCATTAAGTTTTGTTAGAGTATCACCTGTGTTTTGAGTCTGTGGTCTCTAGATCTCCACCTCAAAAAATTTTAGTTCAGAATGTTTGAGAGTTTGCTTGTTTGTTTATTTGCATATCTGTAGATGTCAAAAAGGTCCTAATTTGACTGCTAGCCAAAGTTGGATTCCCAGGCTGGAGATGAACTGCCTCCCAAGCAGCTGGAGCCATTGGCTACCTGCTCATGACTGACTATCGTGGGCTTGAATGCTTTTGAACAGGGAGCACCTTATTAGCTAGGGAGGTTCATCATGCTTTATAGTCTCTTTAAAGTTTTCTTCTTGTTTTAAAATGCAATGTATATATCTACTTAATGTGTAACAATGAATAAATGCTTAATAACTAAGGCAACATCCTATGACAAGTAATAGGTTTCTGCTTTTAAATTTAGCTTCAAATCCTTAATTAGTAGTGTGGACAAATAAAATGTATTGGTTTGGACTCCACCATTTCAAAGTTTGTCATAATGGGCTGGATTGATGTCTATATTTGCTTAAGAAGTCATCCTTTTCATAACATAAATTAATACCATACCCAAGCATTTAAGAGGCTTAAAAGAACTGCTTATTAGTGTCTTGAAATACTTTATGAACAACCAAAGTGCTAATTAAATTTTCTCTTATCTGTTAATCACATCTTTTCTTGAGAGGAGTTAGAGACTTAAGTTGGAAACACCAACCTTCAAGGCAGGGTTCTTGCTGTGCGTTGAAAAGAATCCTTTCATCAGGTTACTTATCTCCTGGTGCTTCTGGCCATTTGTTTTGGTTTTTTTCTCACCTGCTATGTCCTGCTTGGCTGCTACTTTAATTTACTAATTCATGCAAAGTTTTTGAAAGCTAGTCCAGGCTTATTTACAGATGTATAATTTTCCCCGGGGCAGTTCACCTTCTGTTCCTTCAGGTGTTTGGGAAACTTGCCTTCTATTTTTTGTTTTGGGTGAAAAGTAAAATAATTAGGAGAAAGAAATCCCCTCACCAGGCTTTCCTTCAGAGCCCTGACCTCTACCTGCTTCCTCCTCAGTCCATATGCCTGGTTGTCCTTCTGCTTCCTCTGCTGAATGTAACTTCCTACTCAGAAATCTCTGTTTACATTTTTGCTGTTTAAACATTTCCTTTACCAAAGTTAAAGAACTCTTAAGAGGCAGTTTCTCATCTTTTTTTTTTAAATGAAGGATTTGTGACTTCAAACTCTTTGATACAATTTTTTTCAACGTTATAAGTAATTTCAATTTGGGATTAAAATCCAATCTTTAGATAAAGTCAGGGAGAATAAGCCCCTCCCCTTCTCCTCTGAACCTGAAAATCTAACTACACCTAATGATTCTCCAGTTGCTGTCCAGAAAAGCCCTCTGCCCTGAGCAGCTTACTTTTGGGTGAAGGACCCAATCAGGAAAATAGATTCTAACATGAAGCAAAGATGGCTTTATTAGAGATACACAAAGTGTATGCTGTTGAGGAGAAGACTTGCTACGGCTTGGTGGGGACAGTGCACAGGACCACTTATGGGGATGCTTAAGCTAAGTTCTCAAGCAGAAGACCAGATGATCCCTCACATACGGAGTTGGGATCTTTCAGGGAGGGAAGGGGCTTCCAGGGCAAAGAAGAGTGCATTTCTGGGTTGCTGCATCTATCACAGTGCCTGGCCAGATGTAAGTGCTCGGTACAAGGTCACAGTATGAGCAAGTTTGCTGCTCAGCTGAAAAAATTAGAAGCATTAGACCATTCTATAAAAGATGAATAGAATTGGTAGAGATTCCAGAAATTGTAAATTTAGGGAAGTCATTGCTAAGCAAGTACTCTAAAATAAAGAAAAGGAAAATTAAGGACATTTAACTTCTAGCAACATTCTATTATACAATTATATATGTCAATAGATAACAAATAATAGATATGAGTAAAGTGAATCATTAACAGATACACAGAATCATTGCAAAATATAACTTTATTGGTAAAAGGAAAAAAAGAACTTTTGTTACTTTGATAACTGCCTCTTGTGTTTTTTTTACCATATGCCTTAGGAGCACGTGCCCTCTGGGGTAGAGTTTTCTGATCTTGCTGAGCTTTCAGCAGAGGTGCTGCCTGCTTGCCTGTGGCTTTCTGGGCTGGACCTTCTTGCCAGGAGGTGTCATCATTTTTGCTGGAACTCTAGCTTTAGCAGCAGCTACAGCTGCAACCTTAGTGACAGGTGTTGTTTTGGGGAAAGCTTTCAGGAGAGCTGCCCTAACTTCATTGTTCCTAACTTCATTGTTGATTACTCCATTCCTTGTTTTCTTTGTCTTCCTGGCTTTAAAACAATCCAAATCTGTCATTTTGACTTTCTCTGGCTTTAATCTTCATGACCTATCCAGTGGCCACCTGTTTGGTCCTTCTGCCAGGATGTTGGGCATACTTCTGGCAGGCACTGTGTAGGAACTTGATATATTTGAAAGGCGCGGCCTGTCTCCTTGCATTGGTGAAGGTTCATCCACCAAAGCCCTATTCTGATCAATAACATCTACAATTCCTCCCAACTTTCTGTTATACTCCCCAAAGAGATCCAGTTCACTCTGCCAGCCTCCGTAAAGCACCTGAACACCATGTTTGGTGGTGTACAGTGCAAGGAGCTGTATTTTTTTTTCTGTTTCACTTTTGTTGTGGGTTTCTTACTACAAAAATATCTCATACTTGACTTTTAAAATGCTGCCTAGGATCCATGAGATGGCATTAGCCCTGAATAGCTAAGTATATATGCATTGGTTCTTGAATGTTTAATAATGTTTCCCCCTCAATTGTATCTCTATATCCATCTAACAAAAAAAAAAACGCTGCCTAGGAGGTTTCTCTTAATTTTACTTCAATTATATGGAAGTAATTTTCATAGATTTTTTTTCATTTGTCACTTAATTTATTTCTTGTTTTCATTCATTCGACATAGTCTTACATATTAGAGGGAATCGTTGTTACATATTCATGAATATATGGATATTGACAAACTAAGTTAAGGCACATCCTAGTCCAGGGTTTGCCCCCTGTCATAGATTTTTAAAAATTGTTTCTTTTGATACAACCACTGATAAGAAACAAAAGAAAGCATTATAGACTAACACTGGTGAAATAAATTCAGTACTCTGGAATTTTCATGGGAATAAAATTATTTTGTACTTTAAAAGACAAAAGTAAAACAAACATAAAATTATAATAAAATACAAGACTGATAAGAATTTATCTGAATTAATAAAATATTTACATTGGGAAGCAGTTTTATTGCTTTCAAATGAAGATATGACCTAGACCTATCTTAGCATGTATTCTAATAGAGGTCCTGCTTTAAGGAACATGTAATAATGATCAGCAACATGAGTGAAAACATGGGGTTGGATTCTGCCTTACCATGGAAATGTTCCCGTAAGCAAACTTTCAGAAAGTTTATGCATTCACATAAAAATGACCTTTGAGGTGCTGGAGAGGTGGCCCATTGGTAGAGGGCTTGCCTGGCATACGTGAAGACCTAGGTCCAATCCCCAGCACCACATAGACAAATAAATAAAGGAAAAACAACAAAAAAAAAAATGAAAAAAATGAACTCTCTTACTCTCCTCTCTTTTTAAAAAAGTGATCTTTGAAATTGTTTACACTTCTAATTTGTTTTTTCAAAGATGTACAATATTCAATTTAAAATTAGCCTATATCTGAGTTATCTCAAATTATTTTTCCAGCTTGCTGTTTTTTTTTTTAATTAGAGCTTTATGGCTGTACATAGTAGTTGGGTTCATCCCAATGAACTCATCCATGCATGGAAATCAATTTTGGTTTGTAGCAGCCCCCTTTGTCCCTCCCCCTTTTCCCTCCCATTCCTCCTTTCCTCTCTCCTTCTTCCTCTACTCTACTAGCTTTCCTTTCACTTGCCTTTTAATTTGATTGGTTCTTTTCATAATCTTATCTTTCCCTCTCCCTTTCCTTTATTTTGCTCTAGCTTCCACATGACAGAAAACATTTGACCTTTCATTTTCTGAATTTGACTAATTTCACTTAACTTGATGTTCTCCATTTCCATGTATTTACTGGCAAATGCCATAATTTAATTCTTTTTAATGGCTGAGTAAAATTCCATTGTGTGTGTGTGTGTGTGTACACATTTTCTTAATCCATTCATCTATGGACAGGCATCTGGGTTGAATAATAAGTCAATTTAAAATTAGTCTATATCAGAATTATCTCAAAATTTTAATTAAGGAAAAGAGTAAAAGAATGAGAAAATTGGACTGGAGCAGTGGCTCAGCAGTTTCATGGTTGCCTGGTATGTGCGAGGGTGCATGTTCAAATCCCAGCACCACATATACAACAAAATTTCAGAGCAACCAAGGCCACATGAAAAACTAAAACTAAAAATTGATTCTCTCTTTCTCTCTCTCTCTCACTGTCCCTCTCTCTTTAAAAACAATGAGAAAATTGATAATTTAAAAAATTGGCACTATGGTTTTGAGAGGATACTTGAAAATATAATTTCTTCATTCATAAATGCAGGTTGATTTAAAAATACTTAATTTTTATGTACATACATTGGAGTGATAGACAGTAGATTACAATTTCAAAAGAAATATTTTCAAAGTTGCAAGTTCTGATTAGCAACCCATCAAATAACAAAGGGCTTCTACATTATCAACATTTCTATAATAGGCGTCTTTGTTTTGCAGTCAGTTCTCAGGAATGTCGGTCAGACTTGTGACTAGCCCAAAACCTGCACATAGACTTAAGACAACATGAAATAAAAATGAAATAGTATCCCATCATGTTATGGTTGATTTAAAAACAGCAACATGTATGCCTTCTTCAGCTGCAGTGTTTATAAAGTACACAACTTGGATAGGTTTTGAGAAAAACAGATGAGAAAGAAAAGGGAAATGAAGTGTGTCCATCCTCTTGGAAGAAGGATTAGCAAGTGGAGGCTGGAGATAGAACTCAGGGAGTTTTTGTGTGACCACTTGAGCGCAGTATCTCGTTTTTAAAGTCTTTTCAGTTTCTCTCACTCTCTGGTTCTCCATCCTGACCTGGATGAATGTTCTCATTCACCCAGGATTTTCTTGGCATCTTTTATACATGTTCAATGTGTTCTCCCTGAGTTAGGTATCTCAGGTATTTCCATGGAGTTAACAGTAACCAATGTGCCATCACCAGCCAATACCAAGTGTATTTCTCCCTCTTTTGAGTTCTGGGTACATATCAGTGACAACAACTTTAGCATATGTATGACCATGGGCAATTTCTATAACTTTTCTATACTTCAGTTATTTTCAATCTATAAAATATTGCTATGAAATTAAATAATCTACCATTTCTTATCATGTTTTAGGAATTATAAAGGCCAATCAACATTGACTTTATTATTAATTAATGTTTTGTCAAACAGTAAAGGTGAAAGGTGGCATTCATGTGCATGGTGGGGCTGGTTGTGGGAGAAACTGGAACAGAAGGGAAGCATCATATTTTTCTTAAAGGTGAATTTAATGCTGTGGAATGAGTACAAAGCGTGACTGTGCCATTGACAAATGTGAAGATTAGCAAAGATGAGAAAGCAGAACTATTCCCAAATCAAGCAATTAAAAATGCCAAGTATTATTCCATTTGAATACCATTCTCCAAATAATAGAATATTGTCTTGCATTTTCTGTTGGTGAACTAGCATTTTCCTTAAATGTGTTCACTTAGAAGCATTAATCAAGTATTGCTTATGATTTGAATTACACAGACTGAACTATATTTGAAGATTTATCTCATTTGTCACACTGAATCTTGGGTATTGTAAGTCAAGCATTGTAAGAATTCATGTATTCATTTATTTAATAAATCTTTTTATGAATATTACTCCATGCAGGCACTGATGTGTGGTGGCAGGGGTGGTTGTCAGACACAATGCTTGCCTCAAGAAGCTTAAAAAGACAGATGAATGGGGCTGGAGCTGTGGCTCCATGGTTACGGCACTTGCCTGGCATGCGCCAAGGATGCGAGTTCAAACCCCAGCACCACGTACACAATGAAGTGTCAGAGCAACAAAAATCATGTGAAAAACTAAATAAAAATTGATCCTGTCTCTCTCTCTTATTGTCCCTCTTTGTTTAAAAAAAGAAACAACAGATGAGTAACTAGATGATATTCATGATAGGCATGTGCAATAGGCAAATAAGATAATTGTGCTCAGAACAATAAGCAGAACAAAATGCGCCTGAGGCTCCCCTTCCTTGGCCAAGTTGCTCTAATAGCTCAGGAATGCTAATGAGGTCCTATTCCAGACGTGTCCTTGGGTCAGCATCCCAAGATAGGCTAGGGCTCAGCACCTCCTCACCATTAACACTTCTTCCTAGATTTTGTTCCCATGGGTCTGGTCTTGATATTTCATCAAATATTTCATCCCTCTACCCTATATGAGAAAGAAAAGGAAAATGAAGTGTGTCCATCCTCTTGGAAGAAGGATTAGCAGGTGGAGGCTGGACATAGCTCTGAAGCTAGACGTATTCCAGGATCTCAACAGCTGATCTGAGAATTTATTGAATTAATAAAATAATTATTAAAAGGTGCAAGAATGAAAGATTACATTTTTAAAATTTTGATTAACAATCCATTCGTTAGATGTGATAAACTCAAGATTTACACAAAAATTGAGAGTTTTACTTCTTAACAGTTACTGAAATGTAGAGGTAGAAACGTGTCCTGATACAACAATCTAATAAGAGGAATCAATTCTCCCTGCACTCTGGTCAGGACCTACTGCTGGCACTTGTTCCCATGAACCGACATCCTCTTATGAAGGAAGAGCCAATGTTTCCTGCCTTTCTGAAGGAACTGATTACAGTGGCTGTTTCTATTTTGGTAAGATATATAAACACATTTCACCCGGGGAAAAAACAGAGCACACCATGCTTGGTGATTCAGCAAAAATGGGGATAGATTTGGTCAGAGAAAGATGATTCAAATTTTCATACTAGTGCCATTTCTCTCAAAAACTTTGCTTTTAAAATTCTCTTAAGAAGAAAAACCCAGACTGTTTAGGAGAATCCTCTCAATCATAACAAAAGGGACTGATAGAGAAGACACTTCCTGGGAATGAGATAATTCAGTATTTAGCCAGACATTGCCTTCCAGATAACAGACTCTGCCAACCTTGATGTTTCTGTGTTTGGGACTGCAAACCGTCAAAATCAACATTTGGAAAAAATGAAGATTAAAGAATGGAATGTCTTCTTTTCAAGCACCTCTCAGTTGAAGTCTGCAGGCTTTGAGTGTGAGCAAGGTGGCATATTTGTGTCTGAGGTTTTTTTTCTTTCTTATTTCAGGGGATTATTTTACTCTAATATGAAGGCAACTTCATTTTACTCCTCATGTTGAAACAGGTAAAGCTCAGCAGTAGGACTGATGTAGGGAGACAAAGTCAGGCAGTGCCAGCAGGGTGCACAAAAGAATGTAGATGTTCCCATAGTGTAACCAATCGAAGCGAAAGTCAGACATGTCATTGAGGGGATTTATTAGAAATTCATAGTTTGCTTGGCATTCACTTAACAAATGTGTGTTGCCCATTTCCTATGTTGACACGGTCTCTGACCTCACAGAGTTTGAAGCCTACTGTCAGAGACCATCGAGTAAGGAGGTGTAACCAAGATAATATTTTGAAAATGTGAAACAGATGCTGTTTTAATTACTTGTACATCATGATACCCCAAGGTTCCCCACCATATGTATGCACAGATGGACCTTGCAATCCAACCGTGAGAAGTGGAGGTGTAATGAAGGAAACTAAGACCTGAGAAGGATAAGAACTGGGGCTAAATAAAGTCAGTCAAAAGAAACACCAGCTACAGAATCCTTGATGCCAGTGAGAGCTTTTGAGGAACAGAAAGAAGTTTAGTATAGCGGGATTAAGAAGGAAAGAGACAAATATGAGGACAGAGAAGTGAGCAGAAGCCACATCATGTAAAGCCTAATGAGCACTGTCAACGTGTATTTGGTGAATATAAGGAAATGAAAGGAGGGCATTGTAGTGGCGACCATCTGGGCAAAATGTTTAAAACCATCAGTTAAGAAAGAGGCGTCCAGTTTGAACATTAGAGTTCAATTAATTTGTCCAGCTAGAGGAACTATAAAATAACAAAGAGAGTTCCTGTGATCCAATCTGGATGAGTACCTTGTGTGAGCAGGAAAAATAAAAAAGAATTTGGGTGTTTGACTTCACTTCATGTCTGAATTAGAGATAGGGAGTGATGGGCTTCACATGACATCTGGAAGGTCATTCTCAAATATTTTGATGGCTCCTTTGTGACTAAAGTAGGCTTACCCTTTGGCTCAGGAAAGAGCAGGAGAAAGTGTGGGAGGCAGTTCAGGACCTCCCTTCCTCACTCCCAAAAGACATGGGAATTAGCATTCACAAGAGGCTTTGAAAGTGATCCTTTAAAAAGGGGTAAAGCCCCATAGTGGGGCTCAAGGAAAAGGGCCTATGGGATGTTATACAAGCTAGTCACTGTGTAACTGTAGGAATATGAGGTAATCATAGAGCTTAGTCCATAATATGTGTCTAAGAAAGAGAGCTCAGTGTCAAAATCAGAAAAGCCAAATTAGTTGGTCCAAAAGTCAAAGAATCCAGGAATAAGACGAAGAACAAAAAGCTCACGGTCTGGAATTTTTGCGATGAGCAGTGTAGTGATACTTGAGTTCTTTACCGGGTTGAACTTGAACAAACAGGTTAGCCTCATTAGGACATGGGGTCATGGAGATAAGAACAAAAGAGAGGGATGCTGTGGAGTGGATGGATTAGAACTGTCTCCTACAAGAGTCCTCATCAAAGTAAACCATGGAAAACCAGAAACTGGGAACTACTATTGAGGTAACCCAGTGATTTACAATGACCCCTGGAGAATTTCTGAATCAAAAATCTAAGGGAAGCACCATAGCAGCTTGGAGCCTTACACTTGCAAGGTCCTATATTATCAACAGATATGTACTGTCCAATGAGGTGTCATAGGATATTTTAGACTCCAAATGCCTATAAATTTGCTTGTTTGGCTCATTTCTAAAATAACTGGATATGTGAATTTTTGAGTTTAGTTCCAGCAACATTTTAAGCTAATAGATCTCTGTTTAAAGTGAAGAAATTAACAATTTAAGGACAAACACACAAAGTCCATCTTTGGCTCATCTATATAACAAGAGCAAAATATTTCTGGGAAAAGTGAAAATAAACCTTCTCTATATCTCTATACTTTTCTGTTTAGGAGGCTAGGGGTTTTTGCAGGAGTCTGTCTGAAAAAAATTCAGAAAAGTTTTATTTGCAGCATGGGGAAAGACAGAACTTCTGATGATGATTAAAATGCTCTTTGTCTTGATAATTTGGTTCAAAGCTGCCTCTGTACATATTTTAAGTTTGGCCTAAAGGTTTCTCCATGTACAGTGAATTGTAACCTCACTTGACATGTAAATAGACTACTATCTACCCTTATGACAAGTAATTGATTCTTAATCAGTTATAATCAACCATTTATTAAAATCACATGCAAACAAGACAAACTCAAGCTGTAACCAAGGAAATTGCCTCTGTTCCTCACATCTGATTTCTGCATGTCACTTCTTTTTTTTTCTACCTGTAAATATAACTTGCTTGTGTGGCTAAAAGGGCATTTGGAACCATCTTTGGTCCAAATTTCTGCCTGAATCTAGAATTGCAAATAAAGCTAGATTCGATAGGCAAACACAAACAAAAATAAAAAAAAAATCAAAGAAAAGAAATTGGCCCTTGGGAAATTGGATAGAGGACCAGGAGAGAAAACTGCATGGCTTAGTGGACTCTATACAGCTTTCTCTGAAATTCTAATATGCATCACTACTGGCAGAAGACAAGAGAAATAGAGATGGAGAGGAATTGGGAAACAGATTCTTGGTGGGAGCTTGGGAAAATAGAACAGATTTATGACCTATTCTTTAATTTCTAGTAGAGGGTCAGAGAAAAGATCACTACATAAAGCCAAGAAATGTGTGATGACCTTTATTACTGTTTTTTGATTTGCAAACTGGTAAATGAAAATGAGATTCTTTTAATAGTGACTTGATGAACTCTTGCATCTTACTCATTTCTTAAAAATAAATTTCTTTTTAGTAATCATAAATTTTCCTCCTCTGTTATTTTGCTTACATTCAAGCAGAAAATAATTCATTCAGGAATCATTTATTTTATTTGGGCCCAGAAACTATTTGGGAGATTTCTGGCAGAGTGTCTCCCCTTTCCTTTCCTCCCTCTCTCTTTCTCTCCTGTCTCTCTCTTGTCTCCCACATGAGTTATGCTTGGTGATTTTAATTCTATTCAAGTAATCAATTCATCTTAGAAGTGCTGTGCACAGTGGCACATGCCTGTAATCCCAGCAACTTGGGAGGTTGAGGAAGGAGGATCACAAGTTTGAGGCCAGCCTCAGTATGTTAGCAAAGCCCTAACCAATTTAGTGAGACTTGCCTCATAGTAAATAAACAAAAACAAAAAACAAAAACAAAACTGGATATGTAACTCAGCAGTAAAGCACCCCTGGGTTTAAACACCAGTACCAAAAAAAAAAAAATTTATAACAGACGTATTTTAACAATATGAAATTGTTAAAATAGGGAACTAAATATCCCTGAGTCTTAAATTTTCAAACAAATGAAAATAAACACATTAAGTAATCCTGCGTGTGTCTCTTTCTAAATCTATTTCCAATTACATTGCTTATTTTTTTCTAAATAAGAATTAAAATGCTTTGAAAAAGGGGGAACTCTCCCAAACACTTTTTATGATGACCATAACTCTGATACCAAAACACAAAAAAGATTTATCAAGAAAAAGAAAACTACAGACCAATATCCCTGATGAATATCAACACAAAAATCCTTAATAAGGTTTTAGCAAAACTCAATCAAAAATATATCAAGAAGATAATTCATGCTCAGCTCTTGACCCCAGTCAAGACAACAGGACCCACCAAAGCACCCCAGTTGCTTTGTATATATAATCCAGCAGTCTGCAATGTACCCTGAACAGATTTGGAAGCAATGCTCTAGGACCTAGATACATAAGGTATGGCTAAATGAGGTTACAGGCAGAAGCAGCTTTCTCAAAGAAAGTGGTCATCAGAAGGGTACTGTCTGACCCAACCTTTTAACCTGAAAAGAATACCTCCAGACCTACCTACCTACCTTCACCACAGGGAAACTCCACCCAAAGATCCAGAAAAAGATTATTGAAATGAGGAATCAAAATAGAAAAGATTCACCTCAAGCCCACAACTCCTCAGCCAAGTAACGAACAGACAGGGAGCAAGATGAAAACCTACAAATAATTATCAATGACCTGATTACTAAAAGGAACAATGAACTAAACAAAGAATTAATGAAGGGACTAAGTGAGAAAACTCAAGAGATGAAAAACTCTATTATCAAAGAAAAAGACATACTGAAAAAGGAAATAATGGAGCTAAAATCTTCTGTCAATCATATCAGAACAATGATGGAAGAATTTAATAATAGACTTATCTCTATAGAAAACAGAACCTGAACTCTGGAAGAAAGAACTCTGATAATTAAGATAGGCTGAGTAAGATTGAGCCCCAGATGACAAAAAAGAAAAAAAAAAAACCTCACAGAACACGAGCACAATTTTCAAAATGTCTGGGATGAAACCAGAAGAAACAAAATAAGAGTAATTGGGAAACAGGAAGAAATTGAAACATAAACAAAAAGAATAAAGAATATGTTCAATGAAATAGTTAAAGAAAAATTTTCTCTTATCAAAATAGACTCTGAAATGCTCATCCAGGAAGTGTACAGGACCCTCCAATGGGCCTAATCAAATGAGAAGTTCACCAAGACATATCATATTCAAAATGTATAACAGGGATATCAAAGGAAGAATATTAAAAGCAGCAAGAGAGAAACACTAATCCCTTCAGAGGCAAACCAACCGGGATCACATGTAACTTTTCAATCAGACTCTAGAAGCAAGAAGAGCATGGAAGGAGATCTTTCAATCTCTTAATGACCAGAACATGAAGCTAAGAATA
This sequence comes from Aplodontia rufa, assembly GCA_004027875.1. Taxonomy (NCBI): domain Eukaryota; kingdom Metazoa; phylum Chordata; class Mammalia; order Rodentia; family Aplodontiidae; genus Aplodontia; species Aplodontia rufa. Next base: position 30,195 of record PVKS010010948.1, read on the forward strand.
CCATGCCCAGCAAAACTCAGCTTCCAATTTGATGGGGAAATAAGAACATTTCATGATAATATCAAACTGGCAGACTTCATGAACAGAAAACCAGCGTTACAAAGAATCCTCGGGGCTGGAATGATGGCTCGGTTGTTACTGCACTTGCCCAGCATGCGCAAGTACACGAGTTCAAACCCCAGCACCACGTACACAACAAGATCTCCAAACAATGAAAGCCAAATGAAAATCTAAATAAAAATTGTTCTCTCTTTCTCTCTATCTCACTGTCCCTCTTTCTTAAAAAAAAAAAAAAAAAAAGCCTCAAAGATAAACCTCCAGATAGAAGAACAAGCAAACATTCCTCAAAACCACAGAGGAAATTCAATAAAAGTGCACACTATCAAAAACAACCAAGAAAGCACAGAACTCACTAATAAACCACAATGACTCTGAACCACAACCACATAATTATTCTAACTCTGAATATGAATGGTCTCAACACACCATCAAAAGACATAGAGTAGCAGATTGGATCAAAAAATAAAATCCAACAATATGCTGTTTACAGGAGACCCACCTTACATCCAATGACATCCACAGATTGAGGGTGAAAGGATGGAAAAAAATCTACCAGGTGTATGGCCCAAGAAAGCAAGCTGGAATTGCAATACTTATATCTGACAAAGTAGATTTAAAACATAAATTAACCAAAAGAGATAAAGAAGGCCACTACATCTAGTAAAGGGAATAATGCAACAGGAAGATACAACCATAGTAAATATATACTCTCCAAACATGAACACCCCCAAATAAGTGGAAAAATTACTCCATCACATAAAACCACTTGTGGACTTCAACACGATAATACTGTGAGACTTTTTAATACTCCTCTATCACCAACTGACAGATTATCAAAGCCAAAAAACAATAAAGACATCACCAGTCTTAACAACTCCATAAATCAAATGGACTAAAAAGACATCTATAGAATATTCCAACACAAATTGGCTGAGTTTACCTACTTCTCAGCAGTGCATGAATCCTTCTCCAAAATAGACCATATTCTGGTTCACGAAGGAAATCTCAGCAAATATAGAAAAACAGATATCATTCCATGTATTCTATCAGATCATGATGCGTGACCCTAGCAATTAACAGCAAAAACCACAGCACAAAACACATGTCTACATGTAGATTGAATAAGACTCCATTAAATGAAGAATGGATCCAAGAAGACATAACAGAAATTAAGGAATTCTTGGAAGAGAATGAGAATGAGGATACAACATATCTAAACCTCTGGGACAGCAAGAAAGCATTCTTTTTTTATTGTTGTTTTGTTTTAGAGAGAAGGGCAGTGAGAGAGAGAGGGAAAATCAATTTTTTTTTAAATTTAGTTTTCACATGGCTTTTGTTGCTCTGACACCCAGTTGTGTACATGGGTGCTGGGGTTTGAACCCATGTACTCACACATGTGGCAACCACCGAGCCAGCGCTCCAGCCCCTTGAAAGCATTCTTTTTTTTTTTTTTTTTTTTAGGGCTGAGGATCGAACTCGGGGCCCTGCGCGTGCTAGGCAAGTGCTCTGCCACTGACCTAAATCCCCAACCCCCCCTTGAAAGCATTCTTAAGGGGAAAATTTATAGCACTGTGTGCCTACATTAAAATGAGGAGAGATCTCAAATAAATAAGCTTATGCTCCACCTCAAATCCTTACAAAAGGAAGAGCAATCTATGCCCAAACCTAGCAGAAGACAGGAAATAATCAAGATCAGAGCTGAAATCAACGAAAAATTCAGAATAAATAAAAAAAGAATTGATGAAACAAAGAGCTGGTTTGTTGAAAAAATAAATAAAATTGATAGACCTCTAGCCAATCTCACTAAAAGAAGAAGGGAAATGAAGCAAATCAATAAAATCACCAACGAAAAGGGAGCGATCACTACTGACACCATAGAAATCCATCAGATTATAAGAACATATTTTGAAAAACTATACTCCTCTAAACTAGATAATCTGGAAGACATGTACAAATTTCTAGACACATACAACATCCCTAAATTGACACAGGACAATATTGAAATACTAAAAGGCCCAATAACAGTCACTGAAATCCATGTAGAAATTAAAAGGCTACCAAAGATGAAAAGTCCAGAACCTGATGGATTCCTTGCTGAGTTTTACCACATCTATGACGAGGAGCTAACACCTCTCCTTATTAAGCTATTCCAAGAAATTGAAAAGGAGGGAACTCTGCCAAACACTTTTTATGAGGCAACCATAACTCTGACACCAAAACCCAACAAAGACACATCAAAAAAAGAAAACTATAGACCAATATCCCTGATGAACAGTGATGCAAAGATCTTTAATAAGGTTCTAACAAACCATATTAAAAAACACATCAAGAAGATAATTCATCACGATCAAATAGGCTTCATTCCAGGTATGCAAGGCTGGTTCAAAATATACAAATTAATAAATGTGATTCTTCACTTAAATAGAATTAAGGACAAAAACCATAAGATCATCTCAATTGATGCAGAAAAGGCCTTCAATAAAATTCAGCACCCAATTAAGCTCAAAACTCTAGAGAAGATAGGGATCAAAGGAACTGATCTTACCTATGTAAAGGCAATATATGACAAACCCTCAGCTAGTGTAATACTAAACAAAAAGCTGAAAGCATTTCCATTAAACTTGGGGAAAAGACAAGGCTGTCTGCTCTCAACACTTTTTTTCAATATAGTTCTTGAGACCCTAGCTGGAGCAATCAGGTAAGGGAAGGAAATCTAAGAGATAAGAATAGGAAGAGAGGAAGTCAAATTATCCCTGTTTGCTGATAACATGATCCTATATCTAGGAGATCCAAAAAACTCCACCAGAAAACTGCTTGAGCTTATAAACAGATTAAGCAAAGTGGCAGACTACAAGATCAACATGCATAAATCAATAGCTTTCCTATACACTAACAATAAAAGAGCAAAAGAAGAAGTTAATAAATTAGTTCCATTTACAATATCCTCAAAAAGAATAAAATACTTGGGAATTTATCTAACAAGGGAAATAAAAGTCCTCTACAATGAAAATTGTTGAATATTGAAGAAAGAAATTGAAGAAGACCTTCAAAGATGGAAAGAAGTTCCACATTCTTGGTTAGGCAAATTTAATATAGTTAAAATTGCCATTCTGCCAAAAGCACTATACAGATTCAATGCAATCCCCATCAAGATATCAACATCATTCTTTACAGATATAGAAAAAAAGCAATTCTCAAATTCGTTTGGAACAAAAAGAAATCCAGAATACCCTAAACACTAGTAAGAAAGAAAGACGAAACAGGTAGCTTCACAATACCAGATCTAAAATTATACTATAGAGCTGTAGTAACAAAAATAGCATTGTACTGGGATGAAAATGGGAATGAAGACCAATGGAATAGAAGAGAAGATACTGAAACAAACTCACAAACCTTTAAACATCTGATCTTTGACAAAGGGGTCTAAAAATAACATGGAGGAGAGACAGCCTATTCAACAAATGGTGCTCCACAAACTGGACAGCCACTTGAAAATTGAAGTTAGATCCTTATCTCTCACATTGCACAAAAATCAAAATGGATCAAGGATCTAGGAATTAAACTAGCTACCATAAAACTGCTAGAAGAAAAGTTAGGACCAACATTCTAGCATTTAGGAGTAGGCAAAGACTTTCTCAACAAGACCTCTAAAGTAAAAGAATCAATGAGTGGGATGTCATTAAACTAAAAAGCTTTTGCACAGCTAGGAAATTGGTCAAAAATGTCAAGAGAAAGCCTACAGAATGGGAGATAATCATGGACTGTGATTCCTCTGACAGGGGACTAATATCCAAAATTTACAAAGTACTCAAAAAATTTAATATCAAAAACACAAATGATCCAATCAATAAATGGGCCAGAGAGCTAAATAGAAACTTCTCAACAGAGGAAATTGAGCTAGTCAATAAATACATGAGAAAGTGTTCTAAATCACTAGTAATCAGAGAAATACAAGTCAAAACTACATTGAGATTTTTCCTCATTCCAGTCAAATTGACAAAAATGAAGAATATAAGCAGTAACAGATGCTAGAAGGGTTGTGGGGAGATGGGAACACTAACACACTCTTGGAACAGTCTGGTACAGCTGCTCTGGAAGACAGTATGGAGACTGCTCAAAGAATTAGGTTTGGATCCATGGTATGAACCATCTATCCCTCCTCTGGGTATTTTCCCAGAGGAGTTAGAATCAGCACATTACAGTGACATAGCAAAATGCATGTTCATAGCAGCTCAATTTACAATAGCTAAATTATGGAATCAACCTAGATGCCCCTCAATGGATGGATTCAAAAGCTCTAGTGTATATATATATATATATATATATATATATATATATATATATATATATATATATATATAATGGAGTTCTACTCAACTGTTAGAAATGATGATATTATAGCCTTTAAAGGAAAATGAATAACAATGGAAGAAATCATGCTGTGTGAAGTTAGCCAAACCCAGAGAGTCAACAGTTTAATGTCTTCCCTCATTTGTTGAGGCTGGAGCAAAATCCAGGCTTGGGTGAAAGGTTGTCAAACTCATGTGTTAGACCCACCAAAGGTGTAGTAACACATAATCTAGGGGAACAATAGATATGTGGAGTGAGGAGAGAGGATAGGTGTGGGAGGCAGAGGAGAGAGGGTGGAAGGATAGAGAGGGATCTAGGGAGGCAATCAACAATGTAGCATACTCTTGCCCACCCGCCCAGAATCCAAATAATACTTATGCAATCTTTTAATTCTGGAAAATTCACAATCTAAGATTTATAAGCTTGTAGAGGTGAAATATGAAGAATTAGGAGAGTGGGGTGTGGGTAATATGGGAGTAATTCTGGTCTAAGAACAATTGCATATCATATTGTTACTTTATATGCATTTATGATTGTAAAATAACTCAACTCCTTAAGAAAATATTGAAAAAAACAACAAACCCTCCCCCCAAAATAGAAGTTGAAGACAAAAAAGAAATAAAATGCTTAATGTGGTTTTATGCAAATGACCTTATTAATAAATTGTCACAGTTAAAATGAATATACATTGGCTAAAGTTTTAGATTACTTTTTTTTTTAACAATTCAAACTTTAAGACAAATTATAATGATGGAAATAGTTGGAGGATAGAGAACATGGCTATGATTGGATTAAAAGTAGTAAATGAGAAGAAAAGCTATGTCTGAATTTAGTTAGGGTAAAAATAAATCATGTTGGATTATATATTTCTCATAATTGAATCTGAGGGATTATACTTTCCTATCATATGGGGCAGGTCATTTTCTCAAATTCACTAAGAGAAAAACAGAAATTTTTCTCCAAAAATCATTACATATAAGACATTTAATAATATGGGGTAAACAACATATTTTATTCATACTTAAACCGCAGAAACTGACTTTTATGGTCATTTCTTAGAACAGCCTTTTTAAAAATAGAAGATAAAATAAATCAAATTTGTGGAAAGTATGTCTGTGCTGGAATGGGTTAGCTAGGAATAGAATGCTTTTGTGTGATTGATTGCTGCAGTGTAAACCTTTGAGAGAAGGGAGAATGAGCGCTCCTCTCCTGGGAGGAGGAGTGGATAGAATGCGCAGTGAAGCCCACTCCTGGGACCCCAGCATTCAGGGATGCAGGTTGATAGGAGATCTTTTTCACTGCTATTTGTATAAGAAGAAAATCAGAGTTCTGTTAGGCAAGTTAAAGAGCCATTTGAAACTCTTGCCCAGATGGAAGTTCCTACACACATTTTCTTAGATGTGAGTTGCCAAAAAGTCAGGTTTGGAAAAAATTAACAACTATGGTTTTCATTTAGTAAACTGACAACTGATGTATTATTTGTAAAGAACAGAAAGTATTGACAAACTGAATAAAAAACTAAACTGTCATTTTTCAGCTCATGGGGAGTAGGCCTGCTGACAGGCCTGCTGTCTTAATCTGTGTGTGGCAAAATGATTGCTTGCATTTATTTATTTATACCAGGGATTGAACCCAGGGGTGTTTTACCACTGAGCCATATCCCCAAAATAAAACATAAAACTGAGGACACCATGCCCAGCTTCACTATTATATCTTAAATTGCATGTGAATCTATAAATATTGCAATAAGAAACTTCAAGTAAAAAAGAATACAAAGCAAATTTTCTTCTCACAGCCTTTACTATTCTTTGCTTAGGTCCTTCTCTAAGCAAAATGGTGATGAGGATTGTGCATTAAAAAGCAAGCATTTTGCCAGGGGTGGTGGTACATTCCTGTTATTCTAGTAGCTGGGGAGGCTGAGGCAGGAGGATCAGAACTTCAAAGCCAACCCCAGCAACTTAGCAAGGCCCTGAGCTAAGTTGAAGTATTGAAACCCTGTCTCAATATTAAAAAAAGAAAAGGGCTGGGGATGTTTTTGAGTGGTTAAGCATCCCTTGGTTCAACTCCTAGTACAAAAAAAAAAAAATACACACACACACACACACACACACACACACACACACACACACTGAAATACCCTATTTGCTCTTTTCCCGGTTTCCCTCAACGGAGCATTTTGTAAAATTGTGGTATATTATCATCACAAGGACACTGACATTAATACAGTCTCCTGATTTTATCTAGTTGCTCCTACTTTTCCTGGCATTCATTTGTGTGGGGGTTTAATTTTATGTAATTTTATCATGTGTGGATATCCTGTTTCTAGCACAAAAGTCAAGTTATTGAATGGTTCCATCACAAGAACCCCTCCTGTTGCCTTTCCCTCATCACATCCACTTTCCTCCCACTCTACACATCTCATCCCCATCCCTAATCCCTAGCAACCACTACTCTGTACTTCATTTCCAAAACATTATCATCTCGAAAATGTTATGTTAGAGGAATTGTAAGGTATATAATATTTAAGATTGGCTTTTTTCATTCAACATAATTCTCTGAAGATTCATCCACATTGTTGTCATTAATGTTAATATTATCAATATTAGTATTAAGAATATTAATACTTCATTTATTTTTATGATTGAGTGGTATTTCATGGTATGGATGTACCACAGTTTGTTTAATGATTTGTCTGGTGTGGAACATCTGGACTGTTTCTAGTTTTTGACTATAATAGATAAAGCTGCTGTGAACATGTATGGATTTTGGTGTGAAAGTTTTAATTTCTCTGAGATAAAAACCCAAAGTGCAACTACTGAGTCAAATAGTAATTATATGCATAGTTCCTTAAGAAACAACCAAGCTGGAACTGGAGCAGTAGTTCAGCAGTTATGGTGCTGGCCTGGCAAGTGCTGGGACGTGGGTTCGAACCCCAGCACCACATACACAACGGAGTTTTAGAGCAACAAACACCACATGAAAAACTAAATAAAACTGATTCTCTCTTTCTCTCTCACTGTCCTTCTCTCTTTAAAAAAAGAAAGAAAGAAACTACAAAGCTGTTTTCCTATAAAAAAGTATCTTTCTACTTCCCGCCAGCAATGTACATGTGATCTAATTTTTGTACCTCCTTGCTAGCATTTGATGGTATTACATTTTTGTTTTACCCATTCTAATATGTATATAGTATTATTTTATTGTAGTTTTAATTTGTATTTATCTGATGGCTAGAGATGTTCAATACTCTTTCTGGTGTGTATTGTCCATCTATTTATCCTCTTCAATGAAACATTTGTTCACATCTTTTTCTTGCATTATTGTTAAAATGTATACCTTTCTGGCTTCAGTTGTTTTTGCCAAATTGGAAAATGTACTGATACTATGTGTTAGTTATCTGTCATATTTCCTTTCAAAAAAGAACCAACATATTTCCTACAGATACCATCCTTACATTTATTCTTTAGATTCATCTGAGAACTCAGCAGCCAAGAATCAGGGAAATGGCTTCCAGAACATTCTTAAAAATATTTTTTTTATAATTTCATAAAATATTTGGGATTCTAATTCTTTGTATTAACTAGCCAATAAGCATGGTCAATAATGGGAAATAGACTTAGTTTATTTTGTGTTATATGAGTTGCAGAATATACATCACTCCTTATCAACTGGTAGGTTTAACTGGAAGAAAACTTCCAAGAAGAGGTGGCATAGTTTGTAAGATGTTGAACCAATTTTCTTCTGGGAAGCTGGGCTCAACAGAATCTGCAAGACAACCACTGACATGTGGTTTCTTATCAGAGGGTGACAGTAGAGAATGGTGGAGAGGGGCTGGAACCTCATCTTGCCGGCTTCATGAAAGACCAGTGCAGCACCAGGGCCTGAGGGCTTGGCAGAAGTCTCTGAGGAGAGCCCAGTATTGTATCCAAACTAGCAAAGACTGAGACTGGTAAGATGGACCCGCAGGAGATGTTAGGAGGGCACAAGACATAGGTGCACGTAATTGAGAAAATACAAACTAGAGAGAAGCCCCAGACTTCCATAGAGAAACTGCGTCTTTTTTTCTGCCTTCCAGAAACATCACAGAAAGCAGCTTTTAGAACCTATAAACCCTCATAGGGTGCTTGTTGTTAGTGGATAATGAATGAAGAATGACCCACTTTTTTTTTTTCATTTTTGGAGACCAAATATATTAGTCCAATCTCTCTGCCTTCTTCCTCAAATACGAAGACTATAGTATGGATAGGACCAACACAACCCCAAACTAAAGGGAGAGAAAAAAAATCAGACCAATAGACTAAGGGACTGAGTTTTATAATTCGAGGAATGAATAAAACGACCCAAATATTTCTTCTTCCTTAGCTACCATAATCTTTTATTTCAAGTTTTCACAACCAAATCTCTTAAGCAAATTGGTCCCATTTCCTTATTCCCTCTTAGTCTTTGACCTGGATTTTGTCTCCATCTCTCCTACAAAGCTCTTGCTAATGACCTCAGAGTCACTGAATAAGATGAGTATTTTTTTTCAAGGCTTCATCTTATTCCATTACCTGGTAGCATTTTTTTCCTGTGGCTCCATATCCTTCTAACATCATTCTTATTTCCTACCCCTTCTTTTCACACTTATCTTTCTTTACTGAGATCTTAATTAGTTCATAAACCTTTTCTCATCATCTACACCCATAGATATGGGTTATTACCAGGACCCCTATCAAATTCTCCATGGAACCTAACTTACTATACTAATCAAACTTACTGTTACTCATTCTTGTTCCCCCATTTCCCAAATTTATTTTCCAGTGTTATTTAAATAAAATAACTTGTTCTTCTCTGCATAAGTGCTATAATGAAGACTCATTGAGCTCAGATATGGGCTTGTTCCTGTTTGCGTTTCCTGCTACTAACAGCTTGGGCTCCATCAACACATGCGCTTTCCAGATTCTTTTGTTAACGGGGTTCCGTCTGCCTGGAATATTCCTGCCACTCACCTCCCTCCCAGTCTAGTTGTTGCCTAATCGTGCTTTATGTTTTAACTCAATTTTCCTTCCTCAGCATCACTTCCTTATAATAACAACAAAGATTAAGTCCATTTCTCACATGCTTCAGGGCCCCCAACTCTGACTTTAAAGATTTTTCACTATTTTTAAGTATCTGGGTGATTATTTGATTAATGTATGTCTCTCATACTTGATACTAGACATATTCTAAAAGACAATATACCTTGGCTATTTGTGCTTTCTGTATCTTCAGAAACCAGAATGGTGAATAAAGAAAGCAACTATAATAATAGTTCAAGAGCCTGAGCATTTTCTTTTTGGTCCCCAAATCTTCATGGAACAAGTTTTTCACAGCCTGAAAGAATGGGGAAATGGGAATAGGTACAATAGCCTTGGAAGTGAGCCTAGACTGTAATGGTCTCATATTTAATTGTGCCAAGGTCGCTTATGTCTGATGTTCTTCCTTTCTGATGATGGTGGTGATGTGGCTGGGAATTGAACTAAGGTGCTTTACCACTAAGCTATATCTTCAGCCCTTTCTAATTTTTAATTTTGAGACAGGGTCTGGCTAAGTTGCTGAGGCTGGCCTTGAACGTGTGATCCTCTTGCCTCAGCCTCCAGAGACACTGGAATTACAGGTATGCACCACCATGCCTGGCCCTTTCTGATTATTTAAATAATTTCTGAAAACCCTGCTCAGATTTCAAAGAAAATTATTTTATTATTTGAATGTTTTAAAATAACATTTGTGGATCATTTTACAATTTAGAATGTATACATATTTCCATTATGAATTTCCAGATACCCTCTGAGGTAATCTATTTTTCTTAATTAACAGATGTGGATAATGAAGCACAGAGGGATGAGGTAACTAACCACAAGTTCTCTTAACTAATTAGGGACTGAGCAGGGTCTTCATTCTACATTTTGCAATACCAAATCCTGTCTTTCCATGGCCAGAGAGTTGGTGATGGCTTGTCTTCACAGGGCCAAGACTGAATTTGGACTTTTGTGGTTAACGATACCCCAAGAATGTCCAGCACAGTTGCCCACTTTTGTAATCCCGGTGATTTGGGAATCCAAGGCAGGGATACTGCATGGTGGAGAACAGCAACTTAGACCCGATCTCACAATAAAAAAATAAAATTTAGAAAAGGGATGAGATGTAGTGGTAGTGGTAGAGCACCCCTAAGATCAATTCCTAGTGCTGCAAAACCAAAACCAAAACAAAAATAAACAAAAACCCCCAATATCCCAAGAATGATAGAATTTTTGTCAAAGGTGCTTGTGTAACATAGAATTATATATCTACATCTATACCTATCAATCTACTATCTATCAATCATCTATCATCTCCTAATTTCAGGGACATGTCTCTCTGTATTAGTCTTTTTTATGTGAAGGAGATACATTTGATTTATACAGTTATCTTTGTAAAATAGTCTCATGTAATTTTAGGTTGAAAACATTCAGGGGAATTGTTGGCCAGTTTAAAAAAAAAACAAAGAACCCTCAAATTTCTGAGAAAGGTAGTTAATGTTTATTCTTTCAATTACTTATTTTTCATTATACCTAGTCAGAGCTCTATTATTTCTGGTAATAATACAAAATAAAAGCCAATTTTTGGATTGAGAAACTTTGATAACAGCTGATTAGGTATCCTAAACTGCTGACAACTTTACATTTTCCAGTGTAAAGAATAGTATATATTAATAATTCAGGTTGACAGTTACAACTTGTTTATTGCTGATCATTTAGTTGTGGGGAAAAAACTATTATTTGATTATCTGCTTCAGAATTCAAGATATGTTGGTCCTGAATAACAGATTTGTTACTGCGGAAAGTTAAGGAAAATAATTGAAACATGAGAAATGGGTCTTTCTGGTTTGGACCTATTTAGATTTTTATCAAGAGAGACTTCCCTTTAAGGCAAGCTTTGTGTTGGCAGAGAGTTTAGTATATTATCTAATTATTTCAAGGTCACCTACAAACTTAGGTCATGATTTTAATGTTAATAACATTAATGTAGTTTACACATACTCTGAAGGGTCTTGGTAAAGAAAAAAGAGGTTGCTGGGCTAGGTGGCACTTGCCTATAATCCCAGCAACTCAGGAAGCTGAGTCGGGAGGATCACAAGTTCAAGAGCAGCCTCAGCAACTTAGCAAGGCCTTGTCTCAAAATAAATAAGCAAACAAATAGGAATGGAGATGTGGATCAGTGGTTAAGCTCCCCGGTGTCCAATCCCTGATATCAAAAAAGAAAGAAAGAGAGTGTGAGAGAGAGAGAAAGAGAAAGGAGGGAGAGGGAGGAAGAATGAAAGAAAGAAAACAAAAGAGGTTAAAAGGAGCTTGTGCAGTATATTTGATAAGTGCAGGCAACTGTGCAAGTACCTTTGGTTGTGAGATTCACCACTAATTTGAAAATAGCTTCTTTATTTTTTCGTACAAGTGAACAAACAACTCCTTACCCCCAGGTCACTGGAAAAGAACATGGCACATTAATACAAAGACATTCTGCCTTCAGAAAAGTTCAACCAGGGAAAAGTGCATTGTAGGATAGAGGAAGCCTGGTAGCTAAAAGTGTATGGATGGTTATCTTCCAGTTTATGTGAGTCAGACTGGATCATTGGAGGAAATCGAAGAGGTTGTGTTTACAGATATCTCAATGCACAGACCCTCAGGCCTGTGAGCATTTGAACTGTTTGCCAAGTATCTCCTGCCAGTGTGCAGCTAAACAGATTTTAAAAGAGCTCTTACATAATGAGCAATTACTGGCAACTAGGTATTTCTATTTAAAAAAACAACTCCAAACATTTTAGATTCTTTGTTAAATACAAATGCAGGAAGAATCAATCAAAAATCTTTATATTCTGTGTAGGATTTTAAAGAAATATACTTTTAAATGTACATATTGATTAATGTAATTTCATACAGATGGCTTGAAATATATATAAAATGTTAGATCAATTCATTGGTACTGAAATGACACCTATAAAGTATAACATTTATAATCAGAAGAAAATTTACTGTAACACCTATTATAAGTTTGATTTGGTAGGCTGAAAAAAAAATCGCCTTCTGTTTTGGAAGCTGACTGTAGTGGAGTCACTGTTAAAAAGCTAACCTGTGGAATTCATGATGGAGATAGCCCCTCTCAGATGTTGCTGGAGAATGCACTGAAGAATGACAGATGTTGCTTCACCTGAAAGCTTGAATGCTTTTAAGTTGGTTCTGATGAAACTTGTGCTTTATTATCAATGTGGGATGACCTGTTTTACTACCTTAAAAAAAAGAAAGATTTTGAGAATAGCTGCAATTGGGAAAATGATAAGAAAATAAGAGTGATGATTTTAATTCAGTATCATCCGAAAAAGAATTATTAATTTGTGTTTTCTCTAAGTTCCTTCTGAATTACCTTTTGTCTAAGATGGTCTTATCCCTGAGAGAGGTCACGCCTTCTAATGGGACTTCTAAAAGTATATTTCATTGTTTGGGTTTGGAAACTGTAAAGAGATTTGCGTTATGAGGAGTTATTATTTTAAAAACCACAGTATACAATCTGTGGCATGTGTATATGCACTAAAAGGTCAAAAAACTAAGTTCGATCTCTTTTGGTTACTATGGAACTACTAAAAAGTCAGACTTGTTAAACAAATGTTTTATTGTTTTTGTAATTTTCCCTCCAATTGAAAAATGATCAAACATTAGATAAATATCTTAAATTGGGTCGAATATAATTGAACATTTTTTCTTCAACTCTACAACTGGTACTTCTTATCACTGTTGAATCCATTTTTCGATATCCAGAAATGTGTTGCTACCATGAGTGAAATCCTGTGGTTGGATTGGAAGGATCTTATTACATCTCCAGAGGCGATGAGGATAGAGTGGTTTTACATGGAATACTGCTTAATTTGAGTATGGTTGATTCTGTTTGGTGACAATGTAGGGTTTTGCTTTGGCAGAAAGATACACAGAAGCAAGGAGTAAACCTTAAGGTTATATACCTTTTGTCTCAGAATAAGCCTGTGAGAGCTAAGCTTGGACTTTTTCTTTTTTTAAGAGAGAGAGAATCAATTTTATATAGTTTTTCACATGACTTTCGTTGTTCCAACATTTTGTTGTCTACATGGTGCTGGGGTTTGAACTTGGGTACTCATGAATACCAGGCAAGCACTGTAACCGCTGAGCCACCACTCCAGCCCCAGCTTGGACATTCTTAAATGATTTCATGAGGGAAATAAAAAACTACATTCATAGATCTTAGCCTCTTTTGCTTCTTTTAAGTATTCCCAGCAAAGAACTCAAACTTTACTTCTATAAATGATTATTTGTTAACTTATTTCATGTCAGGATGTGTCCTGAATTTAAAAAAAGAAAACTTCCTTTAATTATAAAACATTAACTCTCCCTTTCCATATCATTTATCTTCCTTTATCAGACCGCAATCTTAATAGGGTTCCTTTATTTTCTAGGGATATTTTCTCTTAGATGGCTACGGTTGACAATGGATTAATCTACTCTCATTATCTGTGTTAATGTTTGTAGGAATTGTGGATATTTAGGGAAGTAAGTCATCAGAAAGGGCCTTTGCCTTCCTTTAAATACTAGGTACAGACCTTGCCTTTTGGACTAAGAAACTTTTTAGTGAGTCAGAACTGGTAAATGCATTTAATCTTATGTAAACCAGGAAACATTTGCTATTTTTTCCATAATCCATCCTCTCAGTTTCCCACCACTGTCCGTATTCCAGGCACATGGCAAAGCTCCTATAAGAAGGAAAGCATTGACAGTTGTATTTAGCTTCTCTGCATGAGAACATTTGTCTTTGTGCATGGATACATACACCCACTTCTTAGTAGATAGAGTAATACTTTGTAAGAAATGTGTTAATGAACCATTGTCTACACAATAAATATTATTTTTTCCTTACAAATAGGATGTTATTGGCTCATTGACCCTGGATCAGACCTTGGGATTTGCTTTCCTGTTCCTAGCAGTGGATTTTCACAGATCCAGCCCTACTTGTTTGCTTCTTTGCTGGAAACCTTGCAAGCAGTTGGAGAACAGTGGCAAAGGTTAGGAACGTAAGTTGCACCTGCAGTCTTTAATCTTGACCAGGTATGTTCTTGTTTACGGGATGATGCAAACGGTAAAATAGCAGACAGATAATCGTTGTTTTTTGGAAAACCTAATATACTTACTTACAAATGGACCAGAACAAACCACACCTGACCATCCACACTGACCATACTTCTCAACCAAAAAAGCTCCGGTGACCTTTGCTATCTCTATCTTACATTTCTCCCTGCACTGTTTTACTTGTACTTTGAGAATATCATGGTGAGATCTAGCAAAGTCTTCAAAGTTTATTTTTCTTTTTTTGTTTCCTGAATGCTTTCTTCAAATCTGTTGCTACCTTCAGATCAAAGGAAACTCCTGGGTGGTTGTGCTTTGTAGGCTGACTTACTTCAACTCAGTTCATTTAATACTAATTAAATAACTTTCTGAACTTACTGACCAAATTTCAGTATTGTCAAATTCTGTAATCAGCATGAGATCCTCTACACATTACTTTTCAGAGTAATAAATGTCTATTGAATAGAAATCAACAGTTATACTTTGGGGGCTGGAGCTGTGGTTCAGTGTAGAGTGCTTGCCTGGCATGCATGAGGATCCAGGTTGCATCCCCAGCACTATATACACAACTAAGTGGTGCAGAAACAAAAACCAGATGAAAAAATAAATAAAATAGATTCTATCTCTCTCTTCCTTAAAAAATGAGGTAGTGGGGCTGGAGCGATGGCTTGGTGGTTACGGCGCTTTCCTGGCATGCGCGAGTACACAGGTTCAAACCCCAGCACCCACGTACACAACTAAGTGTCAGAGCAACGAAGGCCATGTGAAAAACTCAATAAAAATTGATTCTCTCTCTCTGTCTCTCACTGCCCTTCTCTCTTAAAAAGAAAGGTAGTAAATTATCAGATTCTATTGTAAAAAATAAAATTATACTTTGCTTTCATACAAGAGTATGCCTGAAGACCTGGGTTACTTCAGATATTGTGAACAGTGAGACTGAGTTAAGGGAAGGCTTTTTGACTCTATAGAGGTCATGCTTTTACTGAAGTTAAGAGAAATTTTGTTTCTGATAATCCCACATTGCAATTTTCCAATCCATGCCTAATTTAATAGTGTGCAGGTATAATTGAAAAGGGTTACCATGATGTAGATAAATTATAGATTAAATGGTTTTAGGATGGGAATCCCAACCACCATTTTCTAATCTGACACTGGAACAGATTTACCCTTTGAAACAAACAGTTAAATCAGAAACTAAAAGCAATAGTCACAATGTCAGTGGCAATGCTGATATAATCTCCAACTGGTAGAAAACTGAGGACCTGGATGATCTCTAAAGTATCTTCCAGTTCCATAATCTTAATTTTATTTTAAAAGATACTATTCTACTTATAAATCCCTGAAGATTTTGTAATTTCCTTTTGATCTTCTAATAGAAAATCTGCTTAAGGAACTGTGGTTTCAATCAACAAATGATCTGTAGCTCTTTATAGGTGCAAATATTATTTCAGCCAATTTTGTTCCTGGCTACTGGCACCAGCACATTAAGGTTGAATCACAGCACCCTCTAGCCTCCGTGCCTGCATAGCTCTAGGCTGGGCTCTGGGATTCTGGAGAAGGGCTCTGGGCTTTTTCAAGTGGAGAGATTCTTAATGCAACATGTTTTCCTATCATTTGTTTATGTAACTTAATAGACTTCAAAAGTGCTGCTCCCTCTTCAAGTTAAAGGAAACTGTTATTCATTTTAAGGAAATGAATAACAACACCACACCCAAGACCTCCTCTACTCTACTTCTCTAACATTCTCTGGCAGTTCTAATTTTTAAAAACCAAGTTTTAGATGGTTTATCCTAAGAAAATGAGTTTGTAGCAACATGTGCCCATATATGTGACAAAATCTCTATGGTCATATGTTTGTAAAAGTAAATGGATGTATATGTAGTATTAAGTGGACCCATACTGCATTTCCTTAAAAGATGTTTGATCTTGAAATAGTTTTCAAGATCATTGTGTGGTTTATACTAACATCTGAAATAATAAATAAGAAACTAGTGAGAAGAGAACTGGGAAATTTGAAGGCATATGAATGGCAGACTTATTTTTCTCCAAATACTCTTTTAAATCCAAGGTACTTTTTACCATATGCATATATGACCTATTCAAAAAATTGATATGGAATATTTTAAGAAGAGAAAAAACATGTAATCATAAATTTCTCTGGATTTATTTTTTCTTCTTCCCACATTTTTCTCCTCTTCTTCCCTTATCAACTAGAGTTTTTTATTAAATTGATAGTCCATTATCTTCAAACTTCTGGCAAATTTGGGGGAAATGTATCCCAAAGAAATATATCATCCAATTACACAAGTACATATGTAAATAGATTTTATTATATCACTGTTTTAGAATAGAAAGAAATTTAAACAACTTAGAGGAGGAATTATATGCATAGAATATAGTGCATTCAATTATTGGAATACTATTTACATGTTAAAAGTATGATGTAGTCTAGTGACATGAAGATATGTTTATGGTATGAAAAAATATTTATGATATAATATCTAATTTTGTAATATTATGAGTAAGTCTTTTTAAATATGAAATCTCAGTTAGCATTGCTATTTTTAATCTTCTGCTTTTATAGTTACAGGACTCATTTGGAGGAAGAGTGATCTTTGTTAATTATTTGAATTAGTTTTTAATGAGACACTGTAGCTCTTCCCAATGAACATTAAAAATATAATAAGGATTAAAGAAGTGTACAGGGTGAAAGAGTGCAGACGAAGTCAGAAAGTAGGAAAAGAAGGCAAAGTGTGTAGAGAATCTGGGCACCAGGAGCCCATAAATGGAAAAAATGGTCCTTGGGAGGGTCTCTCTACAAAAGATAGAAAGCTAGTGGGTCAGGACTGCCTTGAGGCACCCAGAGTCATACTGCATCAGAGACCTTGCCAGCCATGTAGCTACCCACACTTCTTAGGAAAGAGAATTCCACAGGGCCAGCAGCAAGATGCCTACTGATCGTTCAGTCTCTTGTCTGGGAGAACTTTCTTCTCTTTGCATCACTGACTTGCCAGCTGATTGTCCATCAGGACAACACCTCGCCCACACCTAAGGCTTTGCTTTCCAGCACATCATGGTTGCTTGCCTTAGATACCTAGATGCAGTGTTCTTATGGAACTCCTTAGACCAAGGGGAACTATTGCTAAGGGAGGAAGAGGTTAACTAAAATGAGAGCAGTGGGGAGTGGCCTCTGAGGTTCACTATGAATACACAAGGAAATGCTTGGAAGGAAATTGGCCAAATTAGTATAGGTCAGATTTAGGACTCTCTGTGGGATGATTCCCCCCCTCCCAGTATTTCTATGTAAGACTATTTTGACTTTATTTCTGATTATAAGCACTTTGATGACCATTTATTGCCTTGATTGACATTCACAAGTAAAATATTTCTAAATTTTCATTTTTATTTTATTGAAGCTATTATTCTTTGGGGGATAGCTTCTGTGTGCAAATTGTAAAATGAAGATTTTTATGAATGCAGGTACCTTACTTTGCATTTCCCTTTCACTCTTTCCGATTCAGCTTCCGCCTTATTACTCCAAGGAGACTAGGCTTAACACGAAAGCAGTGGCCACCATTGTGAATTGTCAGTTCTTGGTCCTCATCTTACCTGACCTCCCAGCACTTGTCCACCCATAACTTTCTTCTTTCACCTACCTTAGAATCTCTTTCCCACTCCCAACTTCATTGGCTGCTTCTTCGAAGTCTCCTTTGTAGGTTTTTAAATTTTGAGATTATGTTCTTTCAAATCACTTTCTTTTTATCTAATCTATGTTTTTCCTAGGGAATCTCCCTTGTTACCAGAGATTTAATATAACTCATATGTGAATAGCTTCCATCTTACAATGTTGGAAAATCCTGAATTCTTAGATTCATAGATGTTTACAATATAGTTATATTTTTGTATATTAAAGAGTATGATGGCTGGGTGTGGTGGTGCACACCAGCAATTGCAACAGATTGGGAGGTTGAGGTGGGAGAATTCCAAGTTCAAAGCCAGTCTCAGCAACTTATCAAGGCCATAAGCAACTTAGCAAGACCCTGTCTCAAAATAAAATATTAAAAAATGGGCTAGGGATGTTGCTCAGTGGTTCCGTGTCTCTGGGCTCAATCCTCAGTAGCAACAACAACAACAACAAAAGAGTATGATGACTTAATGTTTTATTTAGAAGTTGTTTTTACATCTATATTTGTCAGCAAGATCACAACCTTTTCTTATACAATCCTTGTCTAAATTTTGGTGTCAAAATTAGCTTTGTGAAATGAGTTTCATAGCTTTGTATTTTTGCACTTTCTTTGTTTTCAAAAACAAGTGTTTTAGGATGGACATTAACTCTTCTGTAAGCTTTGTAAAACTTGGTTTTAAAATTGTCAGTGTTACCATTTTTTGAAGGAGAATTTGGATTATTAATAACATTTCTGCAACAGGGATGGCTTATTCAGGTTTTACTCTTCTTCTTGAGCCAATTTTGGTCATTAGTGTCCTGGTTTTACTGTTATTCATTTTTTTTTTATTTTCAAATCATTGCTATAACATCGTTCATAGTGGCTCATTGAGGTAGATACTGTGAATGGCACTTGTCATCCATTCAACTACCTTGCACTGTGTGCTTTAGTTTGGATTGTAAATGTCCCCCAATAGCCCATGAGTTAAAAGACTTGGTCCCCAGGTTGGAGGGAGTGGAATATTTAAGAGGCAGGGCCTAGTGAGGGGTCTTTGGGTCAGTAGGGGCATACTCTTCAGATGTATTGTGGTCCCTGGTCCTCTCATTCTCCTTTTGCTCCCTGGTAGTGAGGGAAGTGATTTTGCTCCCTGGCCACAGGCCCCAAAACAACTGAGGCTAATTGATCATGAACTGAAGCCTCCAAAACTGTGAGCCAAAATAAACCTTCTCTCTGTATAACTTTGGTGTTTGTTACAGTAATGGAAAACTGGTGAACACATGGCTTTCCTACAGTGCACAGGTTGGAAACCTAACACTGCATTGAACTCCCTCATGGTTGTATTTATTTTCACTACCATTCTAAAGGCAAGTTGGATTTGTCATTCATTTAAGAAATTATGCTTAGTAAAATCAGCTTAACCCAGAGAACCAAGGGTTGAATGTCTCCACTCATCTGTGGAGGCTGGAACTAGACCCTGGCCATTGAGAAAGGTGGTCTATTATCATGTGTTAAATCCAGATAAGGTGTAATGCAATACAACCTAATACTTTTTTAGAGATATTGTGGGTAAGGGAAGAGAGGGATATGGGTGGATAATTGGGGAGGCACTCCTGGGGGTAATTCTAGTATCCGGAAACATACACATTTTATATTATTTTGTTAAAAACTTGTATAGTTTGTTCAAAAATAAAAAAAGAATATGCTTTTATGTCTTCACCTTAGGGAGAACAGTTTAGGCTGACCCTCATATTTCTTCCATCCAAGGTTCTAAAGATGGAAGTGATTGCACAAAATCTTTCTCATGCCTTTTCTTATTTAGACACTTCATTCATACTGTTAGTGTGTTTGGGCTCATTTGTCTATGTAAGTATCTACACATAATTCAAACCTGATGTATTTTCTGTTTGTAGATCTTCAGAAATTTATTATAACAGAAGACTCTCTTCTTTGGTTTTTAAGCTCTTTGTATGCCAGAAGTACGTTATAGTGCCCAATGTACTATAGGAACGTAGTGACATCTGCTGTATGAATTAATGCATGAAGTGTTTAAAAAAAAAGATGTGCACTTGGCATCCAATTTCACTGTGTGAAATTTGGAAGATGAAGTGAGGCAGAGGTCAAAATCCTGTTGTTTCAACTGTTTGCAAATATTACCATTGACTGGGTATTGGCTTTTTATTATATGAGCTGTTCAGTGTTCAGACATTAGTATTATAAATTTTGAGAGACAGATGTGACAGTGGCAGCCTCCTTATCCCTGGGTTCTTGAGTAAGCATTTTCAATGAAGGTTTGCTCATTCCATATTTTTCTGACAGTTTTTTATTTTTGTGCATTAAGGCGAACTGATGCCTAGCAGTTGAAAACAAATATTTGCTATCTCGTGCAGTTTCTGTGGGTCAGGAACTGAGAGTGACTTGCCTGGTGTTTTTTTCTCAGGGTGGTTCATAAGACTGTAGGCATCTGTAGACATTTGAAGGCATGACTGGGCTGTAGGATCTGCTTCCCAGGGGTCGTCAGATGGCCATTACCTGAAAGCCTCAATACCTCACTGTGGACCTTTTGTAGACTTTCTCACAACAAGGCAACAGGTTTCCCCAAGAGTGAGTGATATAGAGAAATGGGGAAACTAAGAGTACACATCACAGAAGTAGCATCATCTTTTCAACCTAATCTCAGATGTGACCTATTGTCATTTCTGATGTGTACCATTGGTCACACAGAACACTTCTGGTGCAGTGTGGGAGGAGATGATGCAAAGATGTGAACATCAGAAAGAGAAGATCAGTTGAGGCTGTTTTGGAGGCTGGCTCTCACTATAACTAATACTGCTTCAACACTTTTCTTTCTTTTTTTTTTTTTTTTTGGTACCAGGGATTGAACTCAGGGACACTTAACCACAGAGCCACATCCTCAGCCTATCTGTCTATCTATCTATCTATTTATTATTTCAAGACAGGGTTGCTCAGGGCCTCGTTAAGTTGTTGAGGCTAGATTTGAACTTGTGATCGCCCTGCCTCAGCCTCCCAAGCTGTGCTTCAGCACACTTATATTATGTCCTAACTCTGAAAGGATTTGCATTTGTAACTTTTAGTTTCTCAGTTTACTTCTTAGGTGTATGTACTAAAGATATTGACATAAAATAAATTACTTGTATGTGTGTGTGTGTGTGTGTGTGTGTGTGTGTGTGTGCATGCACATGTGCTTGTGTGGGGCTAAGGATCATGCTCAGTATGCACTTGACCACTGTTATGGTTTAGATATGAAGTGTCCTCCAACAGCTTAAGTGTGAGACAATGTAAGAAAACACAGAGGTGAAATGATTGGGTTTTGAGTTTTAACCTAATGAGTGGTTTAATCCACTGGTATGGATTAGCCAGGTGGTAACTGTAGGCAGGTAGGGCATGGCAGGAGGAGGTGGGCTACTAGTGGTGTGGCTTTGGGGTTTATATTTTGTCTCTGATTAGTAGAGCTTTCCCTCTGCTTCCTGTTAGTCATGTTCTGAGCTGCTTTTTCAGTACTGTTCTGCCTCATCTCATGTCTAGAGCAATGGGGTCAGCCATCTATCAACTGAGACCTCTGAAACTGTGACTCCCAAATATCCAAATAAACTTTTCCTCTCTATGTTGTTCTTGTCAGGTCTTTTGGTTACAGAGGTAAATAAGTTGACGAAAGCAACCACTGAACTGTATTTCCAGCCCATTAATTACTTAAAAGAAATGAGGTGGGAAAATTAGAAATAGCATAAACCTGATTTTTTTTAATGTAAGAATTTTTATGGGATTCATAAGTGCATGGAATTATGGAAACTTTATATTTGAGGCTCATATTCTTCTTGCTCAAAAAGAACTTTAGATTAAGCATGGAGAACATACACTGGAAAGTAGTAGGCTTTGGAGCACCGAACTTGGGTAAATATACCCAGCCCTTCTGGAATCATATCATACTATAAAGGAAATCCAAGTCCAGGAAAGAAATTTGGAACTCTACCATTTCATTACTTTCTCCTCTTCCTCCTGCCAACTAAATCAGAAACAAATTTTGAATGCTTGTTTCAAGTACTCTAATGCTGAAGCTACTGGGGGCGGCTACTATCCAACAGCCACTCCTTTCTTGCTTGCTGTCAAGGCTTCAGTCTTATTTGGAGTGAGGTGATAGACTAGACTTTTGTTCCCAATCTTTCATTCCCTCTCAGTAATTATTTATACATCTGTATCTTTTGGTAAGTAACACTTTCCACTGGAGAAGTGAGGACGTATAGTTCTGCCCCATTTGTGTTGAACTTGGCCAGGTGATTTGTTTGGCAAGTGGAACATTAATGAACATGACATGAACAGAGAAGACTGTGTTTTTTTGTATGTGTGATTTTTATCTGGATTCTTGAGCATCTCTCACTTATCATGAGAAGTAGATGCTCTGGGTGGCCAATAGTGCCAGAATAAAGGACATATATGGGACAGACATGAAAACACACAACCTGGACTGATGCCCTGTCAATCCTGACCAAATCCTACAGATTCACCAGTGACTGATGTTCATAAATGAGGAGAAAATGTTTGTTCTTATAAACCACTAAGATATTGGGGTTGATTGTTATGGAGTACAGTAATACAGGGTGGCAATCTGCCCAGCTCCAGAGGATAAACCATACCAGACTAAGCAAACCCTGTTATTTTTTTCTGAATACTTGATTTCTAGATTCTCTTGAAACTTGTAGTGGACAAGTTCAATGATCTTAGCCATTGAACTATATAATAATAGTCTACTAAGGACTTCTGAAAATGCTTTTTCTTCTCTGAAAAAAAGGCAGTGTCGTGGCTGGAAGTGGTCCCTCTTTCCTTGCTTGAAAGTTCAGAGTCTATCCTGAGATCATAAATTGAAAGGCAGAGACATAAAAATTTATGGCTAAGGATATGGAACAAACAGAAAATCTGAGTTCAAGATGAGATGTTTTTGAAAATTGAAGAGAGATCAGTAGAGTAGAAGAAAGGGACCAGGGGGAGGGAATAAGGTAGGGAAAGGGAAATACTGAGGAATGGTATTGGTCAAATTATATTGTTACATCATGTGCATATTTATATAAATAAATATGTAATAACAAATCCTACCATTCTGTATAATTCTAATGCACCAATAAAAATATAGGGAGGAGTGGGAGCGGTGCCTTGGCAGTTACAGCCCTTGCCTGGCATGCACAAGGACACCAGTTAGGACCCCAGCACCACATATACAAGGAAGTGTCCCAGCAATGAAAGCCACATGAGAAAATAAATTAAATTGATTTTCTCTTTCTCTCTTTCGCTATTGTCCCCCTTACCCCTCTCTCTTAAAACAAAAACAAAAACAAACAAATATAGGGAAAAATGATATGCTTCATGGTTGGTCAACATTGGCAACTGTCTGTCTCTAGAATTCTTGTTGAGTCAGGTTTTCTGTTTCTTGCTCCCCAAGGCATTCTTAATGTACCTAATGTGGCAGTTTAGTCATACTTGTTACTGTTTGTTTGAGGTGAGAGTGACCCAAGAGAAAGGGAAGCCATATAATCCTTCCTGTTCCCATGGGTCCTGGGAAACTTTTCTTCCTATTTATTGGGTTGTCAGGATCTGATGATTTTTTTCTGTGCTCTCTCTTTGTCAAAATACATGTAAAAATACCCACGTACACAACTAAATGTCAAAGCAACAAAAGCCATGTGAAAACTCAATAAAAATTGATTCTCTCTGTTCTCTCTCTCACTGTCCTTCTCTCTTTAAAAAAAAAATCTATGTAAAAATAGGCTGGAGCGGTGGCTCAGTGATCCACATTCCATTGCTTGAGTATGCAGGTGAGAAGGCAGGTTGGATTTGGTCTCTAGGCTACCTAACTACTTTCTATGGCCACATCTGGGTCCCATGAGAGATAATGCTTATGGATGCCTGGCATGCACGAGGATGCGGGTTCGAACTCCAGCACCACGTACACAGCGAAGTCTTGGAGCAATGAAAGCCACATGAAAATCTAAATAAAATTGATTATTTCTTTCTCTCTCTCACTGTCCCTCTCTCTTTTAAAAAAAAGTATGTAAAAACAATGAAGCAATTGATATATGGTTGCCTTTACTTAAACACATGGTGGGGATTGAGTTAGATATAGCAAAGTACATCTTAGTCCACATTGAAGACCTCTCTGTCAAATAGTGATGTTTTTATTTTAAAGAAAGTTACACCAAGTTTTGAGCCACATAGTAAAAGCATATCTGGGAGGATTGCTATGAATGGGCAGAGAAGGAGTTCAAGAACTGTCTTTGAATGTAGCAATCCTCCCAGAGATGCTCTTACTATGTGGCTCAATACTGTGTAGGACACCACCATCTTCAATCTATACAAGTGTATGGAGTTTGCTACCAGATGAAGGGGGAAATCTCCAACAAAATGCTGCCTACAAGACTTTCCCTTGGTGGAGATGCATGAAGAGTCAGGTACATGAGCCGGAGAACTTGATGCCCACACTGTTGGAAACTGTTCATTTTGTAAGAGCAAAATGTGAAGTAAAGACAAACTGTCTCTGTTCAAATAGGCAATTTCAGCCCTTTCTAAATCCGTTGTCAAAGAAAGGCATAATACAGACTTTCTTATTTGGAGAAAAATCTGTTCTTCTTACTGTGTCCCAGTAGGACCCCTTAGTGCTGGAGACAGCAGCCATGGGTGGGGTGCAGCCTCCAAGCCAGACAGCAGGACAAAGTCTGCCTATCCACCCAGTGCATCTCCTTTTAACTGGCTGGTAGGCCTAACTGATGGGAATGTCAACAAGGAAAATAGAGGCAGTCCTGTGGGTCCAGGATGCACAAAGCATTCTTGATAGCATCTTTGTCTTTTGGTGGAAAATAAGATGACCCCTTGTTTATCTCAGAGGCCTTGAGGCTTGATAACAAGCAGTGTTCTGATACTGGCTTTTTGATAATCGCTTGCTCTTCTTAAAAGATTACAAGAATAGACGCAACTGGAATGTGTTCAGGGAGTATTAAAATGAGGACAGCCAGTGAGGGTGTCAGGAGTGAATCATTCATTGAGCGTTGAACTTTGGAAACCTAAATCCTTCTGCAAAGAGTTTGGTAATCAGGAAGTTGAACTAGTTAATTGTAGGACCAATAAAATGATTTCCTGGGCTACTGTAGATGACTTCTGGAGTGGATGTGAAGTTGTTCCAAACCACTGGAAAATGAAAAACGATCAATGATGTTGAAACTTAAAGCCCAGGCTATACCAGGAGGTTTCAAAGATATGATGTGTTTCATGTTTGCTTCTCCAGTGGTCCACATTCCATTGCTTGAGTATGCAGGTGAGAAGACAGGTTGGATTTGGTCTCTAGGCTACCTAACTACTTTCTGTGGCCACATCTGGGTACCATGAGAGATAATGCTTATGGATTAATTACTCCGGAAGATAGGAACATATCTAAACAAGTCTAGTTAGATATATCTGATGCAGCTAATGTTATGGTCTATGTGGGAATTTGTAAAGGACAGTGTGACTAAGAAGAAGTTCTTAAAATCATTCAAGATGGAGTTGCTGATAAACTCACAGTAAAAGCAATTTATTGAAGAAAAAGAGAATCCAGGAGACTTATTGCATATGTAATACATGTATGTAAATATTATGTATAAATTACTAAAGACACTTGGGAAGATGAAGAATTTGTATTTTTTGATGCGTGCATATATTTAATAATGAAATAATTCATTAACAATAAAAATTATAAAAATTCATGAAATCTCAGTGCTGCGGAATGAAATGACATATCAAAGAAAAAATCAACTGACCCAGAAGGTTATATGATGAGTGAAGCAAAGGCAAATTTAGCTAGGATAGAATTATGTGATCTGAAAAAGAGAAGGGATGGAGAAGCAACCAGTTATCCGATTGCTTGTTAGCAAACGGCCTTATGGCATGCTGCATAGAATGGGGACTACTAGCTAGAGAATGCAGGAAAGGAAAGAGGAATCTATAACTCATGGTAAACAGGTGGAATGGATCAAAAAAGAATTACAGAGAGATGACTCTAAGGCTTTTTGTTTTCTCTAAAATCTAAAATAAGTATTAAGGTTTTAAGTGTATCAGCAAAATTCTATAATCCCATCATGAGTAGCACTAGGCACTTGTGAAGAATGGTGGGGAAGTGATTTATAAAAATAAAGGGGTGACATGGATCCCGCTCTACAGAGCTTACAACCAATATGAGGACATAAATTCTACACATAAAACTACTATGAAACATATTTATAAAGTAAAGCACATACAAATAAATATACATATGAATAGCCAACAGAGGAAAGCTAAGGGGTACTTTGTCAATAATTGCTAGGTCAGTCACTGAAGACTTCTTAAAGGAAAAAAATGTTGGACTTCTAAGTATAGTGTTAGTAAAGAGTAGAATATGTGCAAAGGTAGAGAAGTAGGAATAAACATGCCATGTTCAGTAAGCAGATAAGCTGGATTAGAGTCCAAATATATATAGTGAAGAAGTGAGTGTGATGGAACAATAGAGGTCAATTTGATGAAAGACTGCAATGTTAGAGCAGGTCCCTGAACAAAATCAATGTTTTCTTTAGGTAAGGATAAGTGGCCATAGGTCCAGGACCAACTCCACTTCTCTCAAAAATTTGGTAAATTTTGAGTTAGAAACCAGCAATGGGATAGTAGAGAAGCATTCAGCTTCCTCGAACAAGTAGAAGGATCTTCCTTCTGCAGGAACTCTTCCAAAGTGGCAAGTAGACCCCCAAAAGCAAAGTAGTAAAACACTCAATGATATTCCTGTGTAGAGGATCTGCATTCCAAAGGCCAGCCGATCCTGGTCACCTTAAGTGTTCAAGCAGAATATACTTGGCCCTTACTACTAATTCCTGCTGAGGGGCATATTGTATATGCTTATTAAATTGTTTATTTTGAACTACCATGACAATCAGCTTTGAACCTAACAGTTTAGAAATTAAAATGAGGATGAAAAGTGCCCCAATCTATAGGGAACACTCATGTCCTTGAAGAAGGACAGGTCAGTAAGGGCCCAAATTCTCCCTTGGTCTTATAAATGGAAAGGCAAAATATACTTTGAAAAGAAGCTGCTCTCAGCCAAAGCAAGCATGACCCCTTTATTTAAGTGTGTTGATCTGAAACTGTTCCAAGAAGGGTGTTAAGGAGAGGGGAGTTCGGGTCAGATGTTCAGTAGCAGCTAGAATTAGATCCTATGACATGAAAGTTCTACTAGGAGGCGCTGGGTCCCAATGATGGTGAAATCGACCTTTGGGCCCCAGTCTTGAAGCCATTTGCCTCATTGTGGACATCAAATAAACCCTACTGGATCTTCCTATATATTTCTTTGGCTGTGTTAATGCAGGCCTCTTCAACACTGCAGGCTATTTTGGCTGAAGTCTCCATAAATATAATTCCATGCCCTAATGCAAACGCCTCTCCTTCCTCTCTCTTCACATCCCTGTGGGACTCTAGGTCACTCTTATTCCCAGCTCCAGCTGCACCCTGTAGCAGGACCGGGTGATAGAATGGAAGGATTCTTTCCTAGCTGTATACTAGATTTGCAGTTTGATTTGTTTTCCATCAATGTTGACCATACAGGCCCCAAACTCCACACCTGTTGTGAGGTTGTGGACAGCCTGGAACTGCTTATATATAAACTGCAGGAGGACACATGACCTGTGTCCTCGATGATGATGTACTTAAAGAGATAAGAGATAAGCATAAGTCCTGGTCCCGATTCTGCAGTATTCTGGATATGCCTGATTTCTACAGCCACTTATCTCCAATTTCTCGAAGAATTTCTTAAAAAGATATCAGAAGGGCAAGGTCAATAAGACTCAGCAGACCCTAATCCTATTTTTTGATCAAAGCTGGTATTTAGACCAGTCACTAAAAGAGTAACTTCATCTAGAGTGTGGGGTTCACACCTGAGCTGTTTTATAGTTTATGAGAGATGCAGTATTTATTCCAGCCTGAA